>QLPG01002661.1:171-37875 GCA_003314385.1 Gomphus sp. MG54
GATTACGGGAAACGGTCCTTCGTCCTTTCGGTCGGAAAGGTCTCGGAATAAGGAGGGGTGGTTGTGGGGGTTGTTGGGGGTATGGGCTATAACACCCTCTCCGAGCCCTAATGGCAAGTCCGAGGTCCTACCTCGGACTTCACCTAAACTCTGAGGATGAGAGACTAGAGTCCGAAAGACCACCAATGTCAGAGGATGATCCCCTCTGAGTCCTAATGACAAGTCCGAGGTCCTATCTCGGACTCCTCACAACTCTGAGGTCCTATCTCAGACTCCTCCCAACTCCGAGGTCCTGTCTTGGACTCCTCTCAACTCCGAGGTCCTATCTCGGACTCCCCTCAACTCCGAGGTCCTGTCTCGGACTCCCCCTAACTCCGAGGCTAGGAGACCCAGGTCCGAGGGACTACCAAGCAGGAAGTAGGAATGATCTTAGCATGATGACCGGAACCGGGAATAAGCGCCTGTGTTGATTTATAAGCTAGTACACAGACCACTTACATAAAGGGTATAAAAGAGGTTCACCAGCAGCGGAGCTCCTTAGACTTTCCTCTTCGGATTTCCCCTGCTTAGGTGAGAGCCCTACATGTACTTAGGTAGTAGCTATAATTGAACTTCGGATTTCCCCTGCTTAGATCTGTGAAGCCTGTGGGTAGGCTCTGGGTTCGAGTCCCATAGTCAGGCCTAGGAGGACGTCCAGGGCTGGGTGGTGTCCTGCTGGTTCCAGCCTCCGGCAGTTGAGATCAGTTCCGAAAGAGGGTTGCCCTTACACAATGTATCTCAGTATTTGCGCAATGTCAAATCACTAGTATTTACCTATATGACAATGTATCTGTAGCATACAGGTAGGCTAAATATAACATGAGAGTCAGACAATGTCTTACCTCAGTGTTTGCATGATATCAAACTACTGAGGGAAACTGCACATAGGTTGTAACTACTTATAATCTTTGAAGACAATAAATTCATATAAAAAATGGGATAATAAGAATGTCTGGTAGCTGCGCAAGACCTAAAATGGCCAATAATGGCCTTGCTTACTAATCAGGGATTTCGGGCATGGCAGTTTGCATTTCTAACACTCAGTCTGAGTATCAACTAGGTTTATGCCTTCCTACTCTCCTCCCTCTGTTCAGAAGTCCTCCACTTGGGCTAACACTCTTGGCATCCTCTTGAGCATCTCTTCCATAAGCATCTCTTCTGACCCAAATCAGTAGCACACACAGGAGGCAGGGTGTGATGCATGAGCACGTTGAAGCCAAGCCACTATGACTGGCCTGCAGGACTTGGCCGGTTCCCACCTGTACCTTCAGCATTACTGAGGCCTGACAGAAATGCTAGTTAGTATAGCATATTGTTAAGTCCAAGGTTAGAGGGTCCAAGTTGGGTCATATTCATCTAAGGTATCTCAGTGATGGCAGAAGTTGTTGAGCTTGTGATGGTAGAATCACTAATACCTCAGGTCAGAGGATTATGGTGGAAAGGGGAGTTGGCTTTAATATATGTATTAAACTATCCTAGATTTTTGGTCCCTGATTTGGGAGTTGTTGTGAAAGGCAACAAATTCCTACAGTGATATGCTCTTCCAACTGGACCAAAAGGCCACTATGCCAGGTTATCTGGCATTAGTCTATGGGTACTATTTAAACAGCAACTTGTTACATGTATTCACCAACCATTGCAATGGTAAGTATGTAACAGTTGGAAACTTTACAATGGTCAGAGTAAGTGAGAATACTAAGTTAATATTTAAACTAGTTGTTACAATGTGAAGGAATGACATAATCATAATTATACGTCAAATCTCTTAAAGGTAAAACAATGGCAAGATTCAGGGCAGGGCAAGGCTTCAACTTGTATGTTACACCCACCAGATCGCACAAGCCCTAATTTTGGAAAAGCAAAACGGAGAATTAACTAGTAGAGAATCAAGGTTGATTATCTGACTGAGGACTGAACTACTGAAGTACAAGATCTTTATACTACTTTCAAATCTACTAGGAGTTGAATAGATTCCTATAATAGAATGAGAAAGCCAAGGATCGTGAAAAGCAAGAATGGAAATACTACGCCCCCAATAATGATCTCCTCCATGACATTGGGGAGTGATGTGTCACTCTGATTCCCAATGGAGTTACCCTAAGGAACATAATAGTGGATCGGATATAAGAGACTGAGCAGAATTGCAAATAAATGAAAGTGGAGCAGAATGTAAATGAAAAGATATTAAACGTAAATGAAGATGGAATGGAATAGTGAGCATATAAAGTGTGACATAGATGAGTAGAGTGAATTGACAGGAGCATGTGACACCAAGATGGATACATGAGGTGTATATAGTCTGTAGGCTGAGGGCATATGGCTAGATAAGTGAGCGATGGTGTAGTTGGGCTGAGTGGGCTGAAATGAATAGTTGGGCATGCCGGCATATGGTTCCTGACAATCAAGGACCTATACCTGTGACATTTTGACCTCTTCCACAAAATAATTTACTCTGCCACAAAAAAAGCTTTTTTTCCCCCATAATATAGAGCAAAAATGTTCTCAAGACACTTCTTAGCTGTAATATTTTTTTATTTAAATTTAATCTACAAAATTTTGAGGTAAAATTGAGCTTGACTAAAATCTGTATCAAGGAAGTCTACTATACTGCATGTGATCTCATATATAAATGACCAAGTCAAATATTCACAAGTCACTAGTACATTGGTCTTGGCTTGGTACATTTGCTTTATACATTTGGTCCATCACATCCTCCATTCCACTTTGTTTCATTTATTCTTTTATGTTCACTTCACTTTGCTTCGGTATGTTTTACTTATGCCCAGTCATGCATGTCCACTCTCTATGTCTTGTCTCTATGTCTCTTTATTTTAGTTTATATTTGCTAGAAGGGGCTGTCAGGGGGACCCCCGATCATGAACCCTGGCCAGCGCCGACCCGCCTGTACTCTGCACCCGCCGACCGAAGTCTGTTCGACCCACTCACAGCAGTACTGAACATACCGCACACCGAACCATCATCCCTGTTGGCGAGCACCCTTCAGAAGGGTCGGCTGTAACCCTTGGCCCCCCTTTCGTCATCCGTTCCCAGGGTCGAGGCCCTGGCGGAACTTCCTGATCGGTACGGAGGGTGATGCCCAATAGAGCGCGGAGTGCCATAGAGATGGTGCTTATATACAGTAGTCGGTGGGCAAAGGGTTCCCTAGAGTTTTCTCTTTGGATCCCCCTTCGCCAGGTAGGCTAGTCCCCATGTATTAGTGTTATGCCCCATGCCTCCAACAAACCTACACCAACCCCCACAATCACCCACCCCCGTTTCCGAATCCTCCCCGACCATCGAAGCATGAACCTGTTCCCATTCCCATTCCCGTTCCCGTTCCCATAACACCCGTCCGAACCACCACTAATCCGATCCCGATTCCCGCAACCTATTTCCACATCTTAATAACCAACGCGCTAGTTTATCGCGTACCTTACCCCCTTGTTCTCCCTTATATTGACCCCTTGTACTCCCTCTTCCCCTTGTGTTATGACCGTCAAAGATAGTACAAGGATAGTCACTTGTATATAGTCTTCCAGTCGACTAGACTGTTCGCTAGTACGAATTTCGATTTAGTCTCCCACCAGTTTCCGATTTATTTCTGGTAAACTCCCACCTCCTTTCCAAAATTAGGGACAGACGATCGAGGAGGGCGCAACACATAAGTTGAAGCCAAGTCCCTTTGACCTCGAACACCTCAGTGACCGGATTGAACTATTCCGTGACCTACCCTAAGTTTCCGGCACCTCCGTCCCCGTCCGTAGTCCGTCTGACTTCCATCTTGGTCCCCGGCCCCGTTACGGACCTTCGCACTAACCCGGAAAACCCCCTCAGAAGTACTAGCTAAGCGCCTGACACGCGGACTTAACAATTAGGTACCATACTAAATCTTTGGATTCCCCTTTGCCAGTGCGCTGCCTTAGGGTAGAACACCTGCTTAGGTTGCCCTTACAGTAGAAAACTCTCTCCTTCGAGAACCGGCTGCTCCATCATATGACTCCGAATTGAATTTCTTCGGAAGTAGCGACAGCAGCAGCCCCTCCTCATTCATTTACAAAAATCTTACTCCTCATGGACTTGCCGTCGGCCCAAGAGTTACTGGACCGACTGGCCGGTATAGAACAAGAGTTACTAAGAGAAAGAAGAGAGAAGCAGGACCTGGAGATGAGGCTGAACGCGCTACAAGCGACCATGATGAACCTAGTGGCAGGCCTCCAGACCTGCGTTCGGCAGCCCGTGAAATGAATGGTAGAACCTGCTAAGCCCTCCAAGTTTGATGGTGACCGTTCACATGGGCGTGCATTCATGCAGTCTTGCACCTTGTACCTTGGTGTCTGCGCCACCGATTTTCCCGACGAGCAGTCTCAGATCCTCTGGGCATTGTCCTTTATGAAGACGGGAAGAGCAGCGACCTTCTCTAGCCGAGTGTTCACACACAAATCAAAGACAGGCAGACCACTCTATGCCAACTGGAAGGCCTTCGTGGAAGCCTTTCGGGAACACTTCTACCCCTTGCATGAGGCCACTGAGGCAGCAAACCAATTGGAGTCGCATCAGTACCACCAGGGCAAGTGTTCAGTCGACGAGTATATCGACCAATTCGAAGACCTAGTCGGAAAGGCCAAATACACGGATGGAAGGTCCATCGTCATGAAGTTTCGATAGGGCCTTGACCCCACTATCCAAAGTCGCATCACGCTGATGTTAGATGAGAGACCGAAGGACGACGACATCTTGGCATGGTACACAGCAGCGCGAGTAGTGGCCCTCTGTTAAGTCCGCGTGTCAGGCGCTTAGCTAGCACCTCCGAAGGGGTTATCCGGGTCAGCGTGAAGGTCCGTGACGGGGCTGAGGACCGAGGCGGAAGTCGGACGGGCTATGGACGGGGAACGGAGGCACCGGGGATCCAGGGTAGGTCGCAGAATGGTTCAATCCGGTTGCTGAGAGGTTCGAGGTCGAAGGGACTTGGCTTCAACTTATGTGTTGCGCCCTCCTCGATCGTCTGTCCCTAATTTCGGAATGGAGGCGGGGTTTACTGGAAATGAATCGGAAACTGGGGGGGGGGGGACTAATTTGATATTCGTACTAGCGAACAGTCCAGTCGACTGTAAGACTATATACATGTAACGCTCTTTGTACTATCTTTAGCTGGTCATAAAACAAGGAGAAAGGTAGTACAAGGGGTTAATATAAAAGAGAGAACAAGGGAGTGAGGTATGCGATAGTCTTGTGTGTCGGTTATCAAAGTATTGAGTCCTCGGTTGGGAGCGGACTCAGGAACGGTGTCTCAGTCGGACACGGAAACGCGGTGTCTCGGACGGGCATGACGGGGTCAGGATCCACAGAAACAGTCTTTCGTCCTTTCGGTCGGAGGTCTTGGAAGCGGGTGATTGTGGGGGTTAGTGTGGGTTTGTTGAGGGCATGGGCTATAACACCCTCACACGTGCAGCGAATGAAGCCTTTCAGGGGCCTCGATTCCCATCACTACATGCCCCGGCACCACAGCCTAGCCGAAGGCCCATTGAACCCGTGACCAAGCAGGCAACGCCTGCTCCTCCTAGAACATCGTCGGTCCTTGCTCCTCCGATGCCACCCCTTGGGCCTGTGCCAATGGACATTGACGCGACCAGGCGATGGTATCCCCTTCCGCTCACGTGTCAACGATATGGCAAGACTGGCCACTTCGCCCGAGAATGCCCTCAGGCATACGATGTGCGTTTCATGATGGCAGAAGAGTGTGAAGAGATGCTAGAGTATTGGATGATCTCTGCGGACATTCGGGATACCGACAAGGCCAGGGAAGTGGAAGGCATGGATCCAGGGGATTTTGCCTAAGGCAGCGAGTGAAGGATGTGCCCTCGCTGCCCTTGTTTAATCGCTTTGCTGCTCTGTCTATAGACTCTGATACGGAGAATACAACTCTGGATTCAGACAATGATGCCTCAGCCATAAGCGATACAGACACTCCTAAACCAACCCCACCGAAACCACTATCCCCCCTCCCTAGGTTGAAACATTGGGAACGCAGCCTCCCAAAACATTACGTAGTGGCTTCCACCCCCTTGCCAAATTCCCTGAACCTCAAGGTAGAAATACAGACTACCGACACTGCAGAGGTTAAGGGAGTAACCGCCCTACTAGACAGCGGAGCTACAGGACTGTTCATAGACTGGAAGTTCGCCATCACCGAAAGATTGAACTTATGCTCGTTGACTCGACCCGCACCAGTGTACAACATTGACGGCACCCCAAACGAGGGAGGAGCAATCCGACACGTTGTTGATGTGATCTTATGCTATCAAGACCACTCAGAACGAGCCGTGTTTGCTGTGACCAACCTGGGGAAGCATAATATGATCCTTGGCTATCCCTGGCTTCGCAATCACAACCCCAAAGTCAACTGGCGGACGCAAGAAGTCACGCTAAGCCGATGCTCAGCCCAATGCCACACCTGCCGGGTCAAACTAGAGAAGGAACGTGGGGAGGAAATGGCAGTCCGGACTCTTCAGACTGGCCCCTTGCCAGGCATGATGACCGACGAGTCAGAGGACTGTGAAGGTGTCGACATTGGTGTGCCCTTCCTTGAACCAGGTGATTGGCTCTTTGTGACCGTGGCCCCTCCAGATGTTCCAATCACCACCATTGCGGCGGCCACAACTGTGCAGCAATTGGCCAAACGGGCACTCCGAAGTACCCCCCCCCAAGGAGAAAGGAATGATACTGCCCTATCTCCAAGACTTTAATGACCTCTTCGAGAAAGAATCCTTTGATTCTCTCCCCCAGAAGAGGACATGGGACCACGCGATCGAATTAGAGCCCGGAGCAAAACTCTCGGCCTGTAAGGTGTACCCTCTCTCCCCGAGAAAACAGCGAGAACTGGACAAGTTTTTGTGGGAGAACCTGCGCACAGGACATATCCGCCCCTTGAAATCTCCCATGGGAAGCCCCGTGTTCTTCATCAAGAAAAAAGATGGCTCCCTCCGACTGGTCCAGGATTATCGGGTGCTCAATGCAATGACGGTGAAGAATTGGTACCCCCTTCCCATCATCTCAGAGCTCATTGCGCAGCTTCGAGGAGCCAAGTACTTTACCAAGTTGGATGTGTGATGGGGGTTTAATAATGTATGGATTAAGGAGGGAGACGAGTGGAAGGCGGCATTCCGCATGAACCGGGGACTATTCGAGCCCCTTGTCATGTTCTTCGGCCTCACTAACAGCCCCGCGACGTTCCAGACTATGATGAACGATATCTTCCAGGACCTTGTAATGGAAGGACATGTGTGCGTGTACCTGGATGACATCCTCATCTTCACTGAGAATCTTGAAGAACATCGATGAGTCGTACGGGAGGTTCTTGAATGACTAAGGGCCCACAAACTCTATCTTCGGCCGGAGAAGTGTGAGTTTGAACGGACTAGGATCAAGTACTTGGGCCTCATTATATCCCACGGCAAGGTGGAAATGGACCCCATCAAGGTGGAAGGAGTCATGGGTTGGCCGACTCCTTCGAACTGGAAAGAGGTACAGGCCTTCCTGGGCTTCGCCAATTTCTATCGGAGGTTCATCAAAAAGTTCTCGCACCACGCCAGGCCATTATTCGAACTTGTGAAGAAGGACACCAAGTGGAAGTGGGGAGATGAGGAACAGACAGCCTTTGAAGGGCTCAAGACGAAGTTTACGATGGCGCCCATCCTCGGGTTCGCCGACGACACCCGCCCTTACCGGGTAGAAGCGGATAGCTCCGACGTAGCCACGGGGGCGGTCCTTTCGCAGCAGTCGCGCGAGGATGGTAAGTGGCACCCGATCGCCTTTTACTCGAAAAGCCTCTCCCCAGTGGAGAGGAATTACGAGATCCACGATAAGGAGATGCTCGCTATCATCCAGGCCTTGGAAGAGTGGAGACACTTCTTAGAGGGTGCTGAACACCATATCGAAATCTGGACCGACCATAAGAACCTAGAGTACTTCCAATCCTCAAAGAAGTTGAACCGGCGACAAGCTCGCTGGTCCCTCTACCTCTCGCGCTTCAACTTCGACTTGTGGCACAGACCGGGAGTAACAATGGGGAAGTCCGACGCGCTCTCATGTCGGTTGGACCATAGATCGGGCGTGGGCGACAATAGAGACCTGGTCTTGCTCCGACCAGAGCTGTTTGCGATATGGGCCCTAGAAGGAGTGGTGCTGGAAGGGGAAGAGCGGGAGATTGCCCGAGAACTGAAGAGGGTGCTAACTGGAGGGACACTAGAGGACGAAGTGGTGGACGCGGTGAGGAAACTCCGAGAAGCAGGAGGGAGGTCGCTGGTGTCAGCCGAATGGGCGGAGACCGACAGGTTGTTGACCTTCTAAGGCAAGGCATACGTTCCAGACGTGGGAGCCCTCCGGCGATGGATCGTAGCCCATCACCACGACTCCAAGGTAGCCGGGCATCCCGGTCGTTGGAAGACCCTCGAACTCGTCTCCCAAAACTACTGGTGGCCTCACATGTCTCGGTACATCGGCGAATACACCAAGACGTGCGATCTGTGCCTACAGACAAAGGCCCAGAGATAATGACTGGTCGGGGAACTTGTTGGGATTATGAGCAAATACAGTAGGATTGAAGATTTCTTTAGGCAGCTAATTTATTTATCTCCTCAGTATAGTCAATAACTAAGATGTATATTCGGAAATATACCTAATTTATTTATCTTACAAAAGAAATAAAAAGGAAATTAGCCCTGAGGCTTTGTACATAATATTATACAACTCACCTCCTCAGTATAGTCAATAACTGAGGAGGGAGGCTTGCGTGGGTCGTGTCTCACCCACATATACCTTGCAGCCAGCCCTTGACCCTATCGAAGGTTTGAGCCAGGCTGCCGGTTCCAAATCCAGGGAGCCGGCCACGCTAGTCGCGTCGTGCATGGACAAGCGCCCGTAAGTAGCGTACATAGTAGAACATGAATAACTTCCTCAATAATGAGGATAAAAATACAAAGAAAATTGAGAAAAATAAAGAGTTCAAAAGCGCACTGTTTGATACCAAAATCGATACAATAATACAATATATTGAGGTTGATCTCTCAGGGGTGAGATGCTAATTTGCACCCAACAGAACTCCATCTGCTCCCGATCCCCGAGGCACGGTGGGACACCATAAGTGTAGACTTTGTAGTGGAGCTCCCCAATGCACACGGATACGACACCGTGATGAACATGGTAGACTTGGTATCGAAACGAGCGCACTTCGTACCAACTCACATGACAGTGATGGCAGCCAGAGTGGCGCGACTCTTCTTACACCACGTTTGGAAGCTGCATGGATTGCCGAGGATAGTGGTGTCTGATCGAGGAGTCCAATTCGTCCGCGAGTTCACATGGGAGCTCTACCACCTACTGGGCATTTGCTTGGCAGCCTCTATGGCCTACCACCCGCAGACGGATGGTCAGACTGAACGAGCAAATCAAGAACTAGAGCAGTACTTGCACCTCTTTGTTAACGAGAGGCAAGACGACTGGGATGACCTCCTACCTCTAGCCGAGTTCCAGTACAATAACCATGTTCACACCTCGACCCATGAGTCCCCCTTTTTGCTGGACATGGGTAGACACCCACGAATGGGATTTGAACCACACCAACCCCCATCGCGCCTCGAGTCTGTAAACAAGTTCAAGGAGCGGATGGAGGGGGCACTTTCGGAAGCTAAGGTGGCCCTGGTAAAGGCAAAAGACGATATGGCGACTTATTACAATCGTAGGTGCCAGCCGACACCGACATTCGTCCTAGGTGACAAGGTATACCTCGACGCTAGCGACATTCGCACCAATCGGCCATCCAAGAAATTAGCGCATAGGCGACTCGGCCCCTATCTCGTGGAGGAACAGATAGGGTCCCACGCATACCGACTTCGTCTCCTGAAGACCTTGAGCCGTCTTCACCCGGTCTTCCCCGTAGTTAAACTCACCCTGGCCCCCAACGGACCCCATCCTGGGTAGGCAACAGCCCCTTCCACTGCAGCTGATCCTTGTCAATGAAGAGGAACACTTCAAAGTCGAACAAGTGCTCGACAGCCGGATGAGAGCAAATCGACTACAATTCCTTATCAAATGGAAGGGTTATGGATATGAGGAGAACTCATGGGAGAACGAAAGCAACGTCCAGGCCCCCGACCTTATCGCTGACTTCTACCATCTGCACCCGGGTGCCCCACGCTGAATCCGCACCTTGGATGCATCCGCCTTTAGGTCCTGCACCCCAGTCCTGCCCGTGGGGATCAATGCGTTGGGGACAGCGCATTCTAGAAGGGGGGTAATGTCAGGGGAACCCCCGATCATGAACCCTGGCCAGCGCCGACCCGCCCGTACTCTGCACCCGCCGACCGAAGTCTGTTCGACCCACTCACGGCAGTACTGAACATACCATGCACCGAACCATCAACCCTGTTGGCGAGCACCCTTCAGAAGGGTCGGCTGTAACCCTTGGCCCCCCTTTCGTCATCCGTTCCCAGGGTCGAGGCCCTGGCGGAACTTCCTGATCGGTATGGAGGGTGATGCCCAATAGAGCGCGGAGTGCCATAGAGATGGTGCTTATATACAGTAGTCGGTGGGCGAAGGGTTCCCTAGAGTTTTCTCTTTGGATCCCCCTTCGCCAGGTAGGCTAGTCCCCATGTATTAGGTACCATACTAAATCTTTGGATCCCCCTTCGCCAGTGCGCCGCCTTAGGGTAGAACACCTGCTTAGGTTGCCCTTACAGGGGCCCAGCACTGTTTTGAGATCTGAACAGACCATAAAAACCTAGAGTACTTTTGGACCTCTAAAAAACTGAACCGAAGGGGGACTCAGTGGTCACTATACCTGTCCTATTTTGATTTTATGCTCTATCATAGGCCAGACTAAAACATAAGCAAGGCTGATGCATTTTCAAGGAGATCAGACCATGGCTTAAGAGCAGATGACAATGAGAATATGACCCTTCTGTGACCAGAGCTGTTTGCTATTTGGGCCCTTGAAGGAGGAGTAGTAGTTAGAGAAGAGTCAGACTTTCTTTAGGATATCAGGAGGGAGCCCTGGAACTTGAGACATGAGGATTCAGTAGCAAAGGTGGTCACTGAAATGAGGAAAGGATATGCCAAATAGATATGGTCAGTTGTATGGACTGAGAAAGAGGGTTTACTTCACTTCTAAGGTAGGATCTATATCCTCAATGACCTAGATCTCTAAAGGTATATTGTATCTTAATATCATAATACCCAAGTTACAGGACATGCAGGGAGGTGGAAAATACTAGAACTTATATCTTAGAACTACTGGTGGCCACAAATGTCATGACATGTGAGACACTATGTAAAGACCTGTGACTAATGATTGGCATGGGTATTGGAAACCTACATGGGTAGCAGGTAGGGGTAGCACAGGTCAGGGTCAGGATTGGCCAACCTAGCCCAAACCCATACCTGCAAGGTGGGTTGAGGTGGATTTCTTGCCCTTTGGGGATGACAGAAGCAAAAAATCAAATGTAGCTCAACTATACCACCTAAGCAGAAGGAAATTTATATACATATAGTGAAAGAAATTTTTCTTTATTAACTAAAAATCCTTTCTCTTCATTGAAGTAAGGTAGTGGACAAACAGTTTCCGCTAAGGTCATGTGATGTGACCATCACAGTCACAGGTGCAAAATTTTTTGTCATTGAAAAAAATAATTGTATTCTGCTACAGAGGATGGTGATTTTTTATAGAAATAATGATTGAGATACACTATATATCACATCAGCCTTGTCTAACTCAGCTAAAATAGTATCTGGCATGTTGCCAGATCCTTGTGCAAATTGGTGGATGTGACACTTGAGTCACATGACCTTAGCAGAAATGGCAGACTGCAACGATAATATCCTACTCTACTCTACCCATGGGAATGTCCTTCTATATATAGAATATTTCCTTATATAGGTGATAACATCAGTGCAAAAATTTTATGACCAAAAATTTTTTGACAATGTCAGACTGCTTAAAAAATGTGAACATAAAATTTGAGAAGATGTTTGGAAGTTTGGATATACTACACTTGCAATAGTGATTTTTTTTCAAAAATTAAACCCAACACTATGTATATATAGTTCTATGCCATTGATCTGTGGTCTCAGAATAATTTTTTTGTTGATGCTGCCAGATCCTTGTGCGAAATGGCGAGTGTGACACTTGAGTCACGTGACCTTAGCGGAAACCATTTGTCTGCTACCTTAGCTAAAATGTGTTAGAGTGTGGGGCAGACTAGGACCAGGACCTAAGACAGTAACTGACAGACTAAGGGAATAGCAGGGGTCACCCTTGAAAGGAAAACTTGACTGCTTACTAAACAATCCTCATTTGTAGATCTAAAACCGGTTCAGGCATAGTGCATCCAGGATATGTTGATGCATAATGTATGCATATTGCAGCAGTTGTTGTATTTGCAATGGCAGATAGAGAGTATACATTGGGCATTGACATTGATGGCATGGTATGCATGATGTGTATAGTGTGTGTGTTTTCATTTGATGATGTGATGAGCCAGCTAAGGCAGGCATGTATTGTGGATTTCATTGTATTCATGATGGTCTAGGGAGAGAGCTGGACAACATGAGCATTCATTTAATGCACTACACATCAATAGTGCATGGAGCTAGATGATGTGAGTGTTTGTTTGATGTGCTACATGTCGATAGTGAATGGTGTTTAGGGAATGTTACAACTGTCAATATCATATACATGAGGTTTGATATAATATACATGTGGTGGTTTGTGAGGCAGGTGACACCAATTGATCAGTGAATTGATAGAGCTGTGGTCTGGGAGAGTGTTGTATGCAAACACATATGACACCTGTCAAATGTGTGCATATTTGCATATGACATGCATGCACTGCATGTGCTACATGAGGCAGGTGACACCAATTGATCGGTGAATCAATGGAGTGGTACTTGGGCAGGGTGTTGTATGCAAATGCATATGACACCTGTCATTTGTGTACACATTCACATATGAGATGTACATGCTGCACATGCTGCATGAGGCAGGTGACACCAAATCAATTGGTAAATCAATAGAACAGTGGTTAGATGGTGTGTTGTATGTGAACACATATGACACCTGCCATATGTGTGCATGTTTGTATATAACATGCATACATTGCACATGCACATGTACAACACCTGTTGTATGCATTTGCATATGACATGCATATGCTACATGTGTACACATATGGCACCTGTTGTATGTATTCACATACAACATACATGTGCTACATGTGCACACGTATATCCCCATTGACCATTCCAACAGTGTGAGTCCCCCCATCTTTCCCATCAGGTCTGGGTTCCAAAACTGACAGGGTGTCAATAAGGCCACATAATCAGTATTGCATCTTGAGTGAGTCCCTGGCTGTATGTTGTACAAATATAATTGACACCAAGCTGATATAAGCCAGGTTAGTGCTGAACTTCGATTACATCAGCAACAGATGAGGTCACTGATTCTGAGGAGGAACACACTGTGGGTTGGGATTCTATTACAGGTAATATTTAAATAAATTCTGATTTTTTAAAATATGAAAATATATTAATTTTAAGTATCAGGTAAATTTATACCTGTTGTGGGTGGTGGGTAAGAACAATACCTGTTAAACCCATGGGTACCTGTACCCGTATGCATGATAACCCTTTACCCATTGTTAAGGGTAAGGGTATTCTTGGGTATGGGTATGGGTAGAAATAATATACCTAGGGGTTACCCCTGCCAATCACTACCTATGACCTCTACCTTCAAACCAAGGCCTAAAGGCAGCCTCCCTTAGGAGAGCTAGAACTACTCCTGATATCTGAGTGCCAGTAGGATATGATTAGCATAGACTTCATAGTTGACTCTCTGAGGCTTATGGGTATGATGTGATCATAAATATAGTGGATTTAGTAAGCAAAAGGGTACATTTCCTCCAAATAAACACAACCATTATAGCCTAAAGAGTAGTATGGATCTACCTTGCACATGTGTAGAAGTTATATAGGTTATCCAAACAGGTAGTTTTAGACTGAAGCCCACAGTTTATCACCAAGTTCACCTGAGAACTTTACCAGCTCCTTGGGATAAAACTTGCAGCCACCATAGCCTATCACCTATAAGAGGATAGCCAGACCATGTATATCAACCAAGAGCTAGAATAGTACCTCTGAGTGTTTGTAATGAGTAGGGAATGGCACGGGTCACCCACGGGTCAAATGTGGGTGACCCGCACCCGACCCATGGGAAACCCGAACCCGTCAACCCATGGGTTTTTTCCCACGGGTCGACGGGTCTCGGGTGCACGCCACACCCGCACGCAATACGTCGCGTACGTGGCGGTGCGTACGTTGCGTTCGTCACGGTGCATGCGCATATGTCGCGTACGTGGTGTACGTGGCGGCGCGTGTGCGTATGGGCATTGCGTACATCGCGTTTGTCGCGGCACGTGCGCATACATCGCGTACGTCGCGTTCGTCACGGCGTGTATGTTGCGTTCGTCATGGCATGTACATCGTGTTCGTCATGGCGCATACGTCGTGTTCGTCATGGCGCATTCGTCATGGCGCATTCGTCATGGCGCGTTTGTCGCGTTCGTCACGGCGCATACATTGCGTTTGTCATGGCACGTACATCGCGTTTGTCACGGCGCATACATCGCATTCATCACGGCGTGTGTGCATACGTTGCGTACGTTGTGTATGTGGCGGCACGTGCACGTAACGGGTGTTGCGTACGTCGCGGCGCGTGTGCGTACGTCGTGTACGTGGCGTTCATGGTGTCACATGCACGTACGGCGCGTTTGTCGCGTTCGGGGTGTCGCGTTCGTGTCGGCGCGTGCACGTACACGTTCGTCACGTTCGTGTCGGAGTTGATGCCCCGGGTTGGGCCCGGGTCATGGGTGCTCGCGGCTTGACCCGCACCCACACCCAAGGACACCCGACCCGGTGACCCGTGCGGGTTGGCCTGACGCGTGCATTTCCCTAGTAATGAGTGTCAAGATGAATAGGATGATCTCTTGTCCATGGACAAATTCTAGTATAACAACCATGTACACTTGGCCACCTAACAAACTCCATTTATGCTAGATACCAGTTGAGACCTATGTATAAGAACCCAAGTCACTGGCTAAGACCATCAACAAGTTTAAGGACTGAATGGACAGGTTACTAGAAGCGGCCAAGTCAGCACTGGCAAAGGCCAAGGATGACATAGCTCAATACTACAACTAGTGCCAAATACTAGCACCTAAGTATCAAGCAAGAGATCAAGTTTTCCTAGTTGAATGAGACATTCAAACAACTCAGCCATCTCAGAAGCTGAGTCATTAACACCTCAGTCAATTTGTCATCTAAAGGAAAGTGGGTAGACATTTGTAAAAACTCCAGCTCCTACAGTCCCTATCTCACTTCTATCCAGTCTTCAATATGGTCAAACTCATCCTAACTCCCAAAGATCCAATCCCAGGCTAAAGGTCTAAACTGCCCCTCCTTCTGGAGCTGGTGGATGGGGAGGAGAACTATGTAGTGGAGGAGATCCTTAACAGTCACTTGATATGAGGCCAGCTGTATTTTCTGGTAAAATAGAAAGGATATGGCTATGAGAAGAATATATAGGTAGCTAAGGAAGACATAGCAGTGCCAGCCAAAGTGCAACAATTCTACCAGTCACACCCAGGAACACCTCAGAGAATTTCAGCCATGGCCTTCAACTCACTGGTATCTCATGCTTTGAGGATGTAGCACTCTGAAAAGGGGGCTAATGTCAGAGGATGACCTATTCTACATGCCAAACTGAGGCTGAATGGCTTAGTCTAAGTACCTGTTAGACAGATCAAGGGATTAAATCAAACTTTGGCACTGATTAAAACCAAAACTTCAGCACTTTTGGAACCCCTGAGACTGCTAAGTAGCAAAGGATACATCCTTGGAAGGATAGAGCAAAGAGTGGAATAAGAGAGCAGGGGACCAGGCACTGAAGGGACAGATAAGCTGAGGTAAGGGAAGACTTGAGGTATGTTTTCTCAAGCCCAAATGGGGCATCAGTAGCTCCATCAGTTACTAAACCAAAGGTCTAAAACCTTGCCCCAAGTACTGGGAGTTTAACCTGCTGGTGTCTGGATTTATATATCTCTAAACCTAACCAAAGGGTAAGGTATGTGAAAGAAGCATAGCATAGGCAGAGGATATATAGAGTACAGGTGTCAAGTGCATGTACTGAGCACCCATTAACTCAGTGCTGACCGAACAATCAATCTATTCTCACATGCAAGTGACCAAGCTGCATACAAAGTCACTTGATATGTTAGTCTCAGCTCGGCACATTCACCACCTACATTCCCCATTCCTATCCCTCATCCACTCTTCCCCACTCATTATCCATTAATCCCTACCCCATTTATTCTTATTTCTTGGCCCATCTCATTTTCAAGACATTTCTTTATTGTTTTATCCTTGGCCACAACCCTATTATTTTATATTCGGTCATTATTCATTATTCTATTCTTGGCCATATTTCTATTATCTTATTTTCATTGTTTTATTCTCGTCTACATTCCATATTGTATTTCTGATCATTGTGGACAATACCTCCACATGCTCTGCATACCTTATTGTTCTCCATTCCTTATTCCACATCTTGCTTCTTAACCTATATAAGTAGCGAATGTATGTAGATAGTTCTTCACTCTGAATATTGACTTGGTTGATGTTCTCTGGTCTTCCCTTCTCCCATCTGAAGTCCCCTACTTAGGCTGACACTCTCAGCACTCTCTGAGTCCTCCTTCTGCACAAATTAGTGGTATGCACGGAACAGCAGGGCAAGTATGTTGAAGCCAAGCCACCTCAATTGGTCTGCAGGACTTGGCTGACTTCTGTCAGCATCATTGGCATTACCAATACCTAACAGTATATTCAGAGTCACACTGCTTCCTGTGCCTTTTCTCTTCTTACAATTATGCCCCCACATACTAGATCATTAGCCCACACCAAAGACAATTGGCTCACCCCTACGGTTCAACAACAAAGGGCACATGAGGCCTCCAGCACTCCACCCCTTCTTATTGGTTATATCTTGCCAGCAATTGAACTATGGCATCTCGCCTCCCCCTTTGAGCAAGATTCAGTGTTAAATCTGCATGTCAGGCACTTAGCTAGATACTTCTGGAAGGGTTTCCAGAGGTTCCGAGTAGTTTCCAAGAGGGTTTTCATACTCCAGAGGTGGAGGGACTAGAGGTCATAGGTTCACGGATGGAAGTGGAAAGGACAGAAAGATGGGGAGCACCAGGGGCTTGGGACTGTTCATGGTATTAGGTAGTTTGACCAGTTATTCGAGTGGTTTGAGGTTGCAGGGGCTTGGCTTCAACTTATATGTTATGCCCTCCTTAAGTCTGTCCCTAATTTTGGAAAGTTGGAAAGTTTACCAGAACTGAATCAGAAACTATGATGCAGAATTAAGTCGATATTCATACTGGCAAATAGTCTAGTCAACTGGTGTCTTATATACATGTATCTAGTCCTTGTACTAACTTTTGCCAAGTAATGACAAGGGGAGGAGAGAGTACAAGGGGCTAATAGAGAATGAAGAACAAGGGAGTGAGGTATGGGATGATCTTATGCATCATTTATCAAAAGAGTAGAACCTAAGGTCTTGGAATTGTGGAGGTTTGGGATTGTGGAACTTCAGGTTGATACAAAGAATTCATGGAAAGCAATTGTTCAGGCTTTGAACGGTCAGAAAGGTCCCAGAAATGGTAGGGGTGGTTGTGGAGATTAATGTGGGTTTATTGGGGGCATGGGCCATAACAGTATCCCTCCACTAGGACCAAGCCCTCGAGGTCCTAAGCTTAATCGAAGTGGTAATTAAGATGGACATGACTGTGGGAGCTTTCTGACTGTTTCCTGGGATGATTGTTGATTGATAAGTGCTGATGGTCCAGTTGCCTATAAGAGGGGTGTTCACAGAACTGGGAGGGGCCTTTCCCCAATAGAGAACATGGATTCCCAACCTTCGGAAAACCTCAGAGACTTTTCCTGTATCCCCCTTTATGGTGTGGGGCTAGAGGGGGGCTTGAGAGTTGAGTTGCAATATTTGCAAGTCCTTGATGATGAGTTGAAGACTCTGCATGCTTGTGCCATTAGGCTCCATGACTCTTATGGTGTGTGGTGCCCTTGTTAGGATCTTCTTCTTTTTGATCTTTTCATAGCAGGTTACCTTTTGAAATGGTTGTTGTCTAGGGCTTTTCCTTGCTGGGATCTGGAGCGGGACGAGACCTCTGGTAGTTTGGTGGTGAAGGTGGGTGGATCGGAAGTACTTGATTGTTTTTTCACCTACCTGGCTTGCTTGGATAAGGTCCAGGAGGACTTGCGCTACTTCTGGGATCTCCTTGCGCAATATGACCACTATCTATCCCATTTGATGGCAACTATAGGAGATTGCTTAGAGGAGATGAGGCTGGGCAGGGTCCTGGTTGACGTGTTGTTAGCATTGCTGGAAGAAGATCCAGGACTCAATGTTATGTTCTTGGATGATGTGGATTGGTTGCTCATTTTTTTGGCAGGTGGAGGGTCAGACAACTCCAATAGGTGATTCAGATGGGGAGAAGGTGTTCTGGAGGAGGGGGGGTTGCATTGGGTTTGGGATGCGGAGGAGATAGGAGGGTTTGGGGGAAGGCTTTTAGGTCAGGTCAGGGTTAGGGTGGTAGTGATTAGACTGTTTCCCTGTATAATTTGGTGTCGTGAATTCATGTGTGGTCCTAGATGGCATTGGGATGGTTTAGAGTGAGGTGTTTGGATTCTTAAACAAATGGGGGTTTGCTTTCGGTTGCTTTTCCCTTCTCTAGGGTAGCCATCCTATTGTCTGCCTAGTTCCCATGGTCAGAGTCATGGTGGTCCTGGCGGTTATAGTGGTCATGGTGGTCATAGTAGTTATGGTAGTCGTGGTCATAGTGGTCATGGTGGTTATGGTAGTCATAGTGGCCATGGTGGTCATGGTGGCTGGTGGCTGGATCATTGCTTGGATGGTGGCAGCATCATCAGGGTCTGGAGAATGTCCTGAAATTTCAAGTCTCGGTTTTGAACCATGTCAATAGTTTAGCGGTAGTGTCAGGAACTGTACACCAGCAAGCCCGACTATTCATTTCAGCCCACTCAGCCCAACTCCACTCTCGCTCACCATTCAACATAATGCCCTCAGCCCACAGACTATATGCACCTCATGTATCCGTCTTGGCATCACATGCTCCTGTCAATTCACTCCACTCATTTATGTCACATCCCATATGTTTGCTATTCCATTCTGTCTTCATTTACATTTAATATCTTTTCATTTCATTTTCATCTGTTTGCAATTCCGCTCAGTCCTTTATGTCCGATCTGCTATTATGTTCCTTAGGGTAACTCCATTGGGAATTGGAGTGATACGTCACTCCACAATGTCATGGAGGAGATCATTATTGGGGATGTAGTATTTCTGTTTCTTGCTTTTCATGATCCTCGGCTTTCTCATTCTATTATAGGAATCTATTCAACTCCTAGTAGATTAGAAAGTAGTATAAAAGATCTTGTACTCATAGTTCAGTCTTCAGTCAGAAAATCAACCTTGATTTTGACTAAGGTTCCTCTGTTCACTTCTGTCTGTCTCGCCTTTATGAAATTGGGGACCGTGTGGTCTAGTGAGTGCAATGCAATATGTTGAAGCCAAGTCCCATCCATAACCTCGCCATTGTCTCACCTTTGGGAGATTAAATATATTACAATTACGTCCTTTCTCTACATCATAACAGTATTTTCTGACTACCATACTTGATCGCACTTTATCTTCACATGTCACGACCATCATGAATACTTGCTCTACTACTTGCAGTTTACCTTTCATCGTAGAAGTCCCAAGTCAGTTGCAGGAGATTTCCTCACTTTGACGGCTGTCAGAACAACCTTCAATTCGCGAAGCTGGCCCGTCAGGAGGGAATGCTCCTCCTGAACCTGAGGACGATGATGAAGAAAACCCACTTGACGATAACAATGACTATTATGACCACACATCGTGTTTTGACTTACTCGGCAGTACTGACCGACCGACCCTTACTCATATCATCCCATGGTATATGATTTCAGTTTGGTACACCTGGTTCATCACCTGGTTCATTATCCTTTTCCCTAACCCCTGTTCTTTATCATCCCTACACTCTTTTTCTTTCCCCCTCACTCACTTACCCTTGGGACATTTACTATTCTCTGCCACTTACTTGTGGCCCTATTGTTTTATTCTCAGCCATTCCTTATTGTTCTATTTCTTTCCCACAGTCTCACCCGCTTATATTTCATTGTCTTACTCTCACATTATTCTATTCTAATCGCTGTGGACTATACCTCCACATGGTCTTCATACCTTATTCTTTTTTCCATGTCTTATGCCACCCTTATTCCACATTCCTCCTCTCAGCCTATACAAGTAGTAAATGTGTGTACATAGTTCCTCAGTCTGAGTATCAACTAGGTTTATACCTCTCTACTCTCCTCCTTCTGTTCAGAAGTCCTTACTCGGGCTGACACCCTCAGCATTTGCATGAGTATCCTTTCCTATTACAAGTTAGTGGCACACACAGGAGGCAGGGCGCAACACACAAGTATGTTGAAGCCAAGCCACCCCAACTGGCCTGCAGGACTTGGCTGGTTCTGACAGCACCATCGGCAGTACCAAGACCTGATAATGATGACAAGCCAAATCCAAACCCTGTTCAAGTTTCAAATCTGAACCCCACTCATGTTTCTAATCCTAATCCAACTCTTAATTCCAATCTGACTCTTAATTCCTCTTCTAGTTCAGACAAAATTGTCAAGGCACTCGTCAATCGATTAGCCTAACAGCCTCCTAGATCTAATCCCAACCCTGGTCATCATGCCAAAGTTCACGAGCCCAAGGTTTACGATGGTACTGACCAAGCTAAGCTTCACACATTCTTTTCACAATGCATGCTGAACTTTCGAGACCGTCTGTCTGCATTCTTGATGGATGTGTCAAAGGTCCAATATGCCATCTCGTACCTCACAGGCCCCATGCTCTAGTATTTTGAACCCGCGATTCTTGGCAAAATCCAGCCTGAGCCTAGTTGGCTTAAGGTCTGGAAGGACTTTTAACAAGAGCTAGAGACCAACTTCGGCCCATTCAACAGCGCTGCACAAGCAGAAATTGAGCTCAGCAAGATAGTTATGAAGGACAACCATCGTGCAGCATGATACTTCATTGACTTTGCCAGAGCCTCCACTTGCACTCAGTGGAACAACACCACCCTCACACATATGGCATACAAGGGGTTGGCCAGACGTATCAAGGACAGCCTCCTTAACTTCCCTCATTTCAAAACTCTCACTGAACTCAGACAATATTCACTCGAGATTGACAGCAGATATTGGGAATGCAAGGAATTCGACAACTTCGGAAATCCTTCAAAGCTGAATAGGTCCTCATCCAAATCCAACTCCAACAACAACAGCAATCATCAGTCTTCTTCCAACTTCAACAACTCAAACAATAAGAAGAGTAAGAAGGGGGGGAAGAAGAACAGCAATGATAAGTCTTCCAACAATAACAACAATGCTAATGACATTGCATCCAAGCTCAGAAAATATGGGAAGCTATTGCCTGAAGAACGTCAAAGGTGAATCGATGCAGGACTTTGTCTCTTGTGTGCTTCAAAAGGTCACATGGTCAAGGACTGCCCCAAATCCAATTCCCAATCCTCATCGACCTCTTCTTCTAACAACAAATCCAACAACTCCAACAATAAGAAAACAACGAAAGCATGTGCAACTAAGGCAAGCACTTCCAACACCAATGCTGAAGATAACATGGCGATGGAGTCGAAAAAATGAGCTGCAACCTTGGAAATGCACAAGCTGAGGATTGTGTTAGCCTCTCTCACGTGCTGTTCTTGAATGCCCTTTCTTCTAATTCTACTATTTCTTGCGTATCTTCTACTTCTGAAACTTTGAAAACTTCGCTTATACTTAATCTGTCTTGTTCTCTTATTTCTGAACTTCCTCTTGTTACACTCTTAGATTGTGGTTCTTCAGACTGCTTTATTGAATCACGAGTTGTGCAGAAATATTCTTTGCCTACTAATTCAGTTCCTGCTATTCTGTTGAAATTATTTGACAGTTCTACTAATTCTGTCATTATTCAGACTACAACAATTCTGATCTGATTTCCGACTGGCGAACTTCAGAATGTCACCTTCTATGTGATAACATTGGACGGCAGTTGCTCCGCAGTACTTGGCTTCAACTGGCTCACCCGCTACAATCCATCGATTGACTGGGTATTGGGCAGTATAACCTTCAAGTCTACAAAACCGACCACTGTTCTGCCACCTCAGGCCTCAACCGCTGCTTCACAGTCCAGCACCCCACTTCCTAGCAATCCATCACCATCTCTGAAGTTGGAGGCTCCACGGATAGCCCTAGTTAATGCAGAAGTGTTTGTTTGCACCTGCAAACTAGAAGGTTTGCAGGCCTTTCAACTCAACCTCGCAGATCTTGACAAATATGCTCGAGGCTCCACTACAGTTGATTCCTCCAACAACCTGGATAGCATTAAACAGCATGTTCCAGAATTCTATCATGACTTCGCTGATGTCTTTAGTAAACAGCGCAGTAATACTCTAGCACCCCATAGACCCTACAATCTCAAGATCAACCTTGAGGACAGCACTTCGCCCCCTCTTGGTCCCATTTACTCCCTCTCAGTATCTGAACTCCAATCACTACGAGACTTCATCGACGAACATCTCAACATGGGCTTCATTCGACCCTCACATTTGTCACACGGTGTACCAGTACTATTCATATGCAAGAAGGATGGCTCCCTGTGGCTCTGTATAGACTTTTGCGGTCTAAACAGAATCACGAAGAAGGACCATTATCCACTTCCCCTTATTTCTGACCTCTTAGATGCTCCCCAAAAAGCTCATATATACACTAAAATCAACCTCAGACACACCTATCACCTCATATGAATTGCAGAAGGGGACGAATGGAAGACAGCTTTTAGGACACGTTATGGATCCTTTGAGTGGCTTGTCATGCCTTTCGGACTTTCTAATGCCCCTGCTGCATTTCAGCGCTTCATGAACCATGAATGATATTTTTGGCAACCTTTTAGACAACTGCACCATAGTCTATTTGGAAGACATCCTCATCTATTCTAATGACAAATCCTCGCATATCAAATATGTTCGCAAAGTTCTACCATGATTATGCAAACACAACTTGTATGCTCAAGAAGACAAATGTTCCTCCCACCAAACGTCCGTCAAATACCTTGGATATATCCTGTCACCAGAGGGTCTTACGATGGTGGAAGACAAAGTCAAATGCATCACTCAATGGCCCAAGCTGCATAAAGTCAAAGACATCCAATCATTCCTTGGATTTGCAAACTTCTATTGGAGATTCATTTTCAACTATTCCTCTATTACAACTCCTCTTACTCGACTCACTTGCAAAGGTCTGGCTTGGAACTGGAGTGAGGAGTGTAGAGATGCATTTAATAAGCTGAAACTGGCATTCACATCTGCCCCCATTTTAACTCATTGGACTCCTGATTTGCCCTTGATTGTGGAGACAGATGTGTCAGATTATGCTTTAGCAGCTATACTCTCCTAACACTCCCCAGATGGCAAGCTTCATCCTGTTGCATTTCATTCCCGAACTTTCACCTCTCCAGAACTCAATTACGACATTCATGACAAAGAACTGCTCGTGATTTTCGAAGCTTTTCAAAAGTGGCATCATTACTTAGAAGGTTCCAGCGACCCTGTCAATGTCATCACCGACCATAAGAACTTGGAGTACTTTTGTACAACCAAGTTGTTGACTAGATGTCAAGCTAGGTGGTCAGAATACCTCTTTCAGTTTAATCTTGTCATCTATTTCAGACCAGGTCATTTGGGCACTAAGCCTGATTCGCTCACCAGACAATGTGACATCTACCTTAAGGAGGGGATGAGTGACTATGCCACTATTAATCCCCAGAACCTTTGACCCATCTTCTCTCAACATCAGTTGACCACGTCCCTTCAAGCCATGAGCCTCGTCAAACCAGTACTGAGGGCCTTGACTCTTATGGACACTGAGCGTATCCTGAACAACATCAGACATCATCTTCCTTCCAACTCCTTAGCCCAGAAACACCTTGCAAATAACGACGACCTCAAGTGGCAGACTAATCCCAAAAGTCTGTTACTATTCGACGATCGCATCTACGTTCCTGAGGCCCAAGACTTACGCTTACGCGTGTTACAACATAAGCATGATCACATTCTTTCTGGACACTTTGGAATTAACAAAACCATAGACCTCGTCAGATGTGACTACAATTGGCCTGGCATGTGCCCATTCATTAAAGACTACTGCAAGTCCTGCACGACGTGTATGCAGAATAAATCACAACGTCACAAGCCATATGGATTACTCAAACAGCTTCCAGTACCAAACAAACCCTGGAACTCGATATCCATGGACTTCATTGAGCAGCTTCCCACATCCTCGGGATTCATGGCCATCCTAGTCATAGTCAACTGCTTCACCAAACAGTCTATCTTCATTCCTACTTCCATCACCATCACTTCCTCTCAGCTTGCAGAACTCTTCGTACTTCACATATTCTCCAAACATGGCATTCCATCTCATGTGACTTTAGATAGAGGCTCGGAATTCATGTCCCACTTCTGGCATTCTCTTGGGAAGGCCCTTGACATGAAGTTGCATTTCACCTCAGGCTATCACCCAGAAGGCGATGGCCAGACCAAGCATACTAATCAGACATTAGAACAGTACCTCCACATCTACTGCAACTATCAACAAGACAACTGGGCCCTGCTATTACCCCTTGCAGAGTTTGCCTATAACAATGCTCCCAGTGCCACTACTGGAATCTTGCCTTTCTTTGTCAACAAAGACTATCATCCCAATCTCGCCATTCATCCTGAATGCAACCTTGCTTCATCACGAGCGCAAGACTTCATAGTCGACCTGGACGAGTTGCACCAGCAACTTTGAACCAACATCCTCGATGCTCAACAAATGTACCAATCCTCAGCTGACGCCAAATGACTTCCATCTCCAGACTTTGCGATTGGCAGTCTCGTGTTTATCAAAGCCAAATTTCTCAGGACCACCTGTCCTGCAAAAAAGCTAGCTGAGAAGTTTTTGGGTCTATTTGAAATCACTGCACGTCCCGGTACTCACTCTGTTACTCTGAAACTCCCAGGCTACATGAATGCAGTACATCCTGTATTCTATGTTTCAATGCTTGAGCCAGCCACTCCTAATCCCATTTCTAATCGCATTCAACCACCTCCACCCCCAGTCATAATTGATGGCGAACCCAAATTCAAGATATCCGAGATCCTGCACTCGAAAATTGATAATCGACGCACGGTGTACAGGCTGTTGTACTTAGTGGGGTGGGCAGGATATGAAGGCACAGATGAGGAAACTTCATGACTCCTTGCAACAGAACTCAACTATGCTTCAGAACTTGTTCAAGACTTTCACAAGTCATATCCAGATAAACCTGGACCATTACCCATTCCATAAGCACCTCACAATTTCTCTTCCGTTCACTCTCGCTCATTCTGTTCATTATCACTCTCGCATTTCAGTTCCGTTCACTCTCGCATTTCAGTTCCGTTCACTCTGTCTTCAAGTTCAAAAAAAAAACCCTCAATTCTGATTCACTCATTTCAACTCGCAATTCAGCTTCTTCTTCCTGTTTTCAAGTTTAACTTTCAGTTTCCATTTCATCATTCCTTATTCTAATTCAACTCTATTCCGAACTTCAAATTCACGTTCAATTAACCATTAATTCTTATTCTACAAGTCCAACTCTACTTCCCCATCTCCATCCAAGTCATCAAATACATTTCTCAGATTTCCATCCCCAGTCACCCAACCTTCCCCCAAGTTCCACGTGCCTTTGGTGGCTCTGACAACTCCTTGTTCTGCAACCTCTGATTCTGTAACATCATCCACAACTCCCTCACCTCACCTCATAGTTGACTAACCTCACCTCGCAATTCCTCGTTGGTCATATGGCTCTCTGACACCTGGAACTTGTATTCCAAAAGCTCCTTGTGATATGCTTTGACCGACTGCTGCAGTTCCAAAAGGGTGGCAGTCAACGCAATGACCAGTGAGGGGGCAGGAGGTGCAGCAGAGACGACTCTGGGAGGTAGCATAACCTCAGGAGCCAGTGGTGGAGGAGGTGGAGAAGTTGGCACAGGAGGAGGTGGAGGGGTTGGTGGAGGAGGTGGAGGCATGGGCGGGGCTGGTAAAGACGATGAGATGGTGATCTTTGGTGTCTGTGCCACAGTAGGTGGAGGAGATGACTCCTGAGGAGGGTTAGGCGGTAGAGGGGGCAGTGGGGAGTGAGGGTCAGGGAGGAAGAGGGGAGTACGTGCTCTAGGTTCCAACCTCAGCCTTTCTGAGGGACCTGCACCATCATTACCATGTTTATCTTCTGGCGTACCTTCCCTTGTTCGCTTTTCCGACCTTGGACTTCCCTCATCCTTAGGATTCTGCTCCCTAACCTTTCCCTTGCCCTTCCTCTTACTTGTACCCTGACCTCTCTCATTGATGCTACAACCCACACTCCTCTTAGCACACCATACACATGCACCCAGATCCAAATCCAAGTCCCACTTCCTCAGACATGTGTTGTGCCATTTTTTGCAGTGACCACAGGGCTTCTGGACTACGAATCCACGAGACCAGGATGTATGGTCATCTTGTTCACCTAACTTCACCTTTCAATAGAAGATGCTGTTCATGTCACCCTCGTCATACCTCATCTGAAGACGGGCATACTGTAAAAAACAAATATCAGCTAAAAGTCAATTCTAAGGCAACACTCTTACTCACCTTCACACTTTTCGAATGCACCCCTTCTATCCAGGGCTCTTACACATTGATATGATCTTGCTTGAGAAGTGCCTGGCTGTGCTTGATGGTAGACGATGAGGGGGATGGGACAGTGATGGGCAGACATTTTCACCTCGGAGATAGGTAGCGATTGGCAAGGGGTTAGAGCCCATTAGCTTCTGCACATAAGCAGGGTTGATGTAGTAACCTTCCATTGGTGATGTCGACGATGGTTACCCCCCAAACTCCCATGACTTCTCTTATATGCATTCGTACTTCTGAACTCTAACGGGGCCACCATTCTAGAACTTCATTTCTGTGGCCTTGTGGGACTCAGTCGTAAGGGGGGGATACTGTCAGGAACTGTACGCCAGCAACCCCGACTATTCATTTCAGCCCACTCAGCCTAACTCTGCTCTTGCTCGCCATTCAACATAATGCCCTCAGCCCATGGACTATATGCACCTCATGTATCCATCTTGGCATCACATGCTCCTGTTAATTCACTTCACTCATTTACATCACATCCCATATGCTCGCTATTCCATTCCATCTTCATTTACGTTTAATATCATTTCATTTCATTTTCATCTGTTTGCAATTCTGCTCAGTCCTTTATGTCGGATCTGCTATTACCTTCCTTAGGGTAACTCCATTGGGAATCGGAGTGACACGTCACTCCACAATGTCACAGAGGAGATTATTATTGAGGATGTAGTATTTCTGTTTCTCGCTTTTTACGATCCTTGGCTTTCTCATTCTATTATAGGAATCTATTCAACTCCTAGTAGATTAGAAAGTAGTATAAAAGATCTTGTACTCATAGTTCAGTCTTCAGTCAGAAAATCAACCTTGATTTCAACTAAGGTTCTTCTGTTCACTTCTGTCTGTCTCACCTTTACAAAATTGGGGACTGTGCGGTCTAGTGGGCACAACACAATACATTGAAGCCAAGCCCCATCCATAACCTCGCCATTGTCTCGCCTTTGGGAGATTAAATAGATTATGATTATGTCTTTTCTCTACATCATAACAGGTAGGTATTAACATATTATCAATAGGTTCTAGTCTAAGAGGGAATCTACACATGGTACTGTTTTGTCTAAGGGATGGTATGGGTTCTGTGATAGTCAGGGTTCTTCCTGAGCAGAGTTTTTGGAGGGTCCGATTGAGCACTGAGTGAAAACTGCAGGCTTGATGGTACCAAGAATCAGTTGGGATGAAAATCTAAATAAGTAGTACTCAATGCCCTGTCAATCGATGGATCATAGTGGGTGAGCCTATGGTGTCCTGGCAACTAGAATCTGATAGAGTTTGGAGGATCGGAGTTGTTTCTGAGGAAACAGGTTGAAATTCTTCAACAATTGGTCATGGGTGTTCAAAATTCCTAAAAGGTTGGACATGTTGTTTGTTTTACTCCATGGGCACAGTTGGTATTCAACACAAATAACTGGTGCTGGAGTTGGAGGCCTTGCTTCTTATTCCTTGGTTTTCGAAGCATCTGAAGCTTCAGACTCTTCTTCAATTTCCTCTATCACAGAGGCTGTGTGCCCTTTAATAACTGTGGTGGTGGATCTTGGGCATTCAGTCCATTGTAGAACTGGCAACGAAGTATGGCATTGCCCCAGTAGATGTGGGTGGCTAGTCGATCGAATTTAACTACATATTTAGTAATGTACTGGTCATCACATATGCAGAGGTTCTCGAGGTTTGCTTTGGCCTCTCCTTCTGGGTCATAGGGGCCAAAGCTGGTTTTGAGTTCACCAATGAACTCTTCATAGTCATAGAGCCAGTCTGGCTCATCCGGGGTGGAAAGGGCTGGTTCAAACCAGTCCAGGGCAGTACCGGTCAGGTATGATAGTATATAGGTTACCTTGGCACTGTCAGAATTGAAAGCATCAGGGTGATCACAGAAGTTCAGACTACACTGCACTAGGAAGGCTTGTAGTTTCCTCAAATCGGATCCATCAAAGGTATCCAGATCCTGGACCTTGGCAGCATGGAGGGCTGACTTCTAGGGCTGGTCAAGTTATTTGCCAGCATAACGAGGGCCTGAGTGAGGTCAGGCACATCGTTGGGTCCTAAGGTGGGGGCCCCTCCTGGATGTGCAGGAGGTGGCAGTGCTGCAGCAGGTGGTACAACATGGGGCTGGATGATAGGAGGTGATGTAGCAGGTAGTGGTGCAATGAGTGGTGGTGAAATGGGTGGTGGTGCAATGAACAGAGGTGCAAAGGGTGGTGGTACGTAGGAGGGGATGCAAAAGGGGGTGGTGCCAATGGTGGTCCCAAAGTTGATGGCACTGCTGAGGATGGTCCTGAACTAGATGGCATCTCTGAGGGTGATGATTTCTGAGTTGCTGGGGGGTGGTTTACAAGGAACAGATTGGTCATATTCGAACATCAGTGTAGATCTGTGCTCAAGAATCCGGAGTCAGATGAAGGTTCTGGAGGGTGTGCTAGAGTCTGAGGCATCTGAAAACTGGGTCCAGGGGCGGACAGTTCTCAGGGGACGGATGCATGGCAGGCAGATGCCTAGGTGATTATCTGTAGGGCTTGTGAACACATGATGGGTCTTGAGCTTATGACAATCAGGAGTGTGAGTACAAATATACTGTTAAATCCACATTTTAGGTGCTTAGCTAAGATACTTCTGGAAGGGTTTCTGAAGGTTCGAGTGGTTTCCGAGAGGGGGTTCATACTCCAGAGGCAGAGGGACTAGAGGTCATGGGTTCATGGATGGAAGCAGAAAGGACGGAAAGACAAGGAGCATTGGGGGCTTGGGACTGTTCATGGTATCAGGTAGTTTGACTAGTGGTTTGAGTGGTTTGAGGTCACAGGGATTTGGCTTCAACTTATGTGTTGCACCCTCCTCGATCATCTGTCCCTAATTTCAGAAAGTCAGAAAGTTTACCAGAACTGAATCAGAAACTATGATGCAGAATTAAGTCAATATTCATACTGGTGAATAGTCCAGTCGACTGGTGTCTTATATACATGTATCTAGTCCTTGTACTAACTTTTGCCAAGCAAAGACAAGGGGAGGAGAGAGTACAAGGGGCTAATAGAGAACAAAGAACAAGGGAGTGAGGTATGCGATGATCCTGCACATCATTTATCAAAAGAGCAGAACCTAAGGTCTCCGAATCGCAGAGGTTTGGGATTGCGGAACTTCAGGTTGATACAACAGAATTCATGGAAAGCAATTATTCAGGCTTTGAATGGTCAGAAAGGTCCCAGAAATGGTGTGGGTGGTTGTGGGGATTAATGTGGGTTTATTGGGGGCATGGGCCATAACAGTCATGCATTGAAGAGGTAGTTGATGATGACATTGAATACATAGACGATGATAATGGCAATCAAGAACTCCATTTGGTAGAGGACAAACTCAGCTCGGTACACTATTATGTAGATGCTGAAACTGAGGAACAGTCTCAATAAAATCGGCTGGCAGACACACCTGAACCTCCTCACACTCTAGTAGCCATGCCTGCTCAATCCACAGTTGCACCCCGTCAGCCTGTGGCTGTACCTCCACAACCTGTGGCCATACCCTCTCAGCCCATGGATATACTGCTGCAAGTGAGGAAAGCTCCTTGAGCCAGGGCCAGGGCCCCCATAAACCTGGCCAACAACACTGACCTTTTAAATGCCATCCTCGAACTCGGCAGAACTGCGCAACACTATCAGCAATAAGCTGCCAGGATTTGAGAACCAGAACCCTTTGATGGGACTGACCTAAAGAAGTTAAAAGGCTTTATTTTATTTGCAGAATGAATTTCCATACCCATCCCAACTTGTTTCCTGACAATAGACAAAAGGTCAACTACATGGTCTCCTATCTGAAGGGAATGGCTCTAGAATGTTTCAAGCCTTACCTGACTGGTAATCCAAACATGGAACCTCACTGGACAAGCGATATAGAGCTATTTATTGATGAGTTACAGATCAATTTCAGCTCGTGGGATGAATGAGCCGATGCCAAGATGGCTCCTGAGAAGCTAACCATGCAGGACAATCATAAGGCTACTAGGTTTTTTGTAAAATTTTACAGGCTTGCGGCTCTTGTTGATTACAATGACAATGCTCTCCTCCACAAGGCATACACGGCACTGCCAAAATGCACCAAAGATGGCCTCATCCACTTCAACAAACCCTGCACACTTGATGACCTTCGAAGCCTTGTTCAGAGGATTGACATGAGATATTGGGAGTGAAAGGCTGAGCAGTCGGTAGAGGGAAGTAATGAGCCAAAGAAAGATATGAAATCAGACAAGTCTGACAACAGATCCACCTCAGACAACCACCAGCAAGATAACAGCATCAATAACAGCAGCAACAAGGACATGTCTAAGAGAAAGGATAGTAAAACTCCTCAGCCAAACCCACTTGAGTACACTAAAACCCTCGGAGGATGGCAAGCTCCTCCCAACCAAACAACAAAGACACATGGACAACAACCTGCATCTCCTTTGTGCCACCAGTAATTACAAAGTTGCCAAATGCCCCAAGGCAACCAAAGCCCATGTGACTACGAATCCCGACTCCATCTCCCAGGCAACTGATGCCTCGGATGCCAGTGCTGAAGAATCAGCCCAGGTGACTGAAAACTAGTCTGCCATCCATTAGCCTGTAAGCACACTGAGAGTTGCATTGACTTGGCTAGTGCCAGTAGTGAGGTTTAGATCAATGCTTCTATTTCTGTCCTTTTTCTTTTTCATTCTGCTATCTGATTGGGTGCCAAAATCCTTGGCAACCCACCTTGCATGCTTGATCAAATCAGCATCCATTCATAGTTTATCCCTTTATTTTATTTTCCCTGAGAATTCTTTTCATCTAGTACTGCTAATTCAGTTATTACTGAATATATAGATATGTCTACTAGATTTCCCATCAGGACAATTTCAGTCCACCCATCTGTCTGTCACATCACTAGATCCATTGGTCAGCAATATTTGGTCACAACTTGCTCACTGGCTATAATCTGTTGATTAACAGGGTATTGGACAATATTATGTTCCATAATGCCACTAACATTTTTAGGTGTGTCCTAATGGCCTTGGTCCAGTTGGCACTTGCCACTGCTTCTTAGGGTCCTGTTCCATTGCTGGAAGCTCTGCCAATAGCCCCAGTCAATGCAACTACCTTTGTACATGCTTGTATACCAGAAAGGCTGGCAAGCTTTTAGCTGGGACCTCTCAGTCAGTGGCACCATTTGGCACATTTGGCCAAGGTGTTAAGTCCACATGTCAGGTGCTTAGCTAGTACTTCCAAAGGGACTATCCAGGTTAACGTGGAGGTCTGTAACGGGGCCGAGGACCGAAGTCGGAAGTCAGACGGACTACGCACGGGGACAGAAAGCACCGGGAACTTAGGGTCAGTCAGATTGGTTCGATCCGGTCACTGAAGTGTTTGAGGTTGAAGGGACTTGGCTTCAACTTATGTGTTGCACCCTCCTCGATCGTCTGTCCCTAATTTCGGAGAGGAGACAGGAGTTTACCAGAAATGAATCAGAAACTAGGTGGTAGACTAAGTCGATATTCGTACTAGCAAACAGTCCAGTCGACTGGGAGACTATATACATGCGACTATCCTTGTACTATCTTTGCCGGTCATAAAACAAGGAGAAAGGGAGTACAAGGGGTTAATATAAAAGAGAAAACAAGGGAGTGAGGTACGCGATGGTCCTGTGTGTTGGTTATCAAAGTATTGAGTCTTCGGTTGGAGACGGACTCGGGGATGGTGTCTCAGTCATGACGGGAACAGGTACGGGAACATGGTTTCTCGGACGGATGTGTCGGGAATGGGAACTACGGAAAACAATCCTTCATCCTTTTGGTCGGAAAGGTCTCAGAACAGAGGTGGGTGGTTGTGGGGGTTAGTGTGGGTTGTTGAAAGCATGGGCTATAACAGTATCCCCTCACTAGGACCAAAACTAAGTCACAATGCCTCAGTTGTGAGGGGGCAAGCCAAACTGAGAGCCCAGAACCTTAGCTCAAATACTGAGAACCTGGCCCATAAGCATCTGGGTCCACATGCCTTTAGGCCCAACCATAGGGTAAGGTCTGCTGAGGAAACAAGGTACAGGCAGAGGGTATATGTCAGGCACCAGGAATGCCGACAATGCATGAGCCAAGTACTATAGTAATAATGCTGACTTCATGATGCTGGTAGGAGGTGGCCAAGTCCTGCAGGCTGGTCAGAGTGGCTTGGCTTCAACCTACTTGTGAATTTCACCCTACTTTTCATGTGTATCGCTAATTTGGAACAGATAATATACTCAGGAGAGTGCCAAGAATGTTGGCTCAAGTAGAGGACTTTAGACAGAAGAAGGGAGGGCAAGAAGGCATAAACCTAGTCAATATTCAGAGTGAGGAACTATCTACATGTGTCTGCTACTTATATAGATTAAGAAGCAAGATGTGGACTCAGGGTGAGATAAGGAATTAGCGATGGCCTGGGTGAGGTCAGGCACATTGTTTGGCCCTATAGTGGGGGCTCCTCCTGGTGGTGGAGGGGGTGGTGCTATGGCGGGTGGTGTGGGATGGGACTGGGCAACGGGTGGTAGTGCAGCGGGTAGTGGTATGGCGGGGGGTGGTGCAACGAATAGTGGTGCAGCCTGTGGGGGGGCAGCACGCAGTGGTGGTGCGAACGGTGGTGGTACAAAAGGGGGAGATGCGAGGTACGGGGGTACCATGGATGATGATCTAGACGTGGTCGGTACTGCTGAGGATGATCCTGAACTGGAGGGCATCTCTGGGGGTGATGGTTGGTTGGTCACTGGGGGGTTCACGAGGAACGGGTTGGTCATACTCGAGCACGGGCGTAAGTCCGTGTTCGAGAATCCGGAGTCTGAGGAGGGTTCCGGGGGGTGCACGGGGGTCTGAGGCATCTGAAAACTTGGTCCAGGGACAGGTAGTTCTCAGGGGATGGAAGCGCAGTGGGCAGATGCCTGGGTGATTGTCTGTAGGGCTTGCGAACGTGTGATTGGTCTTGAACCCATGACAATCAGGAGTGTGAGTACAAATATACTGTTAAGTCCGTGTGTCAGGCACTTAGCTAGTACTTCCAAAGGGACTATCTGGGTTAACGTAGAGGTCCATAATGGGGCCGAGGACCGAAGTCGGAAGTCGGACAGACTATGGATGGGGACAGAAAGTGCCAGGAACTTAGGGTCGGTCGGATGGGTTCGATCCAGTCACTGAAGTGTTTGAGGTTGAAGGGACTTGGCTTCAACTTATGTGTTGCACCCTCCTCGATCGTCTGTCCCTAATTTCGGAGAGGAGATGGGAGTTTACCGGAAATGAATCGGAAACTAGGTGGTAGACTAAGTCGATATTCGTACTAGTGAACAGTCCAGTCGACTGGGAGACTATATACATGCGACTATCCTTGTACTATCTTTGCCGGTCATAAAACAAGGAGAAAGGGAGTACAAGGGGTCAATATAAAAGAGAAAACAAGGGAGTGAGGTACATGATGGTCCTGCACGTCACTTATCAAAGTATTGAGTCTTCAGTCGGAGACAGACTCGGGGATGGTGTCTCAGTCGTGACGGGAACGGGGGCAGGAACGTGGTTGCTTGGTCGGACTTGTCGGGAAGGGGAACTACGGAAGACAATCCTTCGTCTTTTCAGTCGGAAAGGTCTCGGAACAGAGGTGGGTGGTTGTGGGGGTTAGTGTGGGTTGCTGAAAGCATGGGCTATAACAGCCAAGGTCTTTTCTGTCCATCCCTATCCATTTTCACTTTATCCATTCTGTATATTTGCATTATATGCTCTCACCACTCTTTTTACAAACCCCCATTTGCCATGAGGAGCAGGATCCTTGTCATCCTGTCCTGCCCCCACAGGAGTGCCTCTAATAGCTCCACCACATGTCTACCTCCCAATGGCTCAGCCCATGGCACTTCAACCAAAGGTGTCCTCCCACTCGGTTGCATTGTGCAGGCCTGCCTGTTATAATATGAAGGAATGATGTAATTGTAATTAAACGTAAAATCTCCCAAAGATATTCAATGGCGAGGTTCAGGGCAGGGTATGGCTTCAACTTATGTGTTGTGCCCACTGGATCACACTGGCCCTAATTTCAGAAAGGTGAGACAGAGAATTAGCTAGTAGAGAATCAAGGTTGATTATCTGAATGAGGACTGAACTACTGAAGTACAAGATCTTTATACTACTTCCAAAGATTCCTATAATAGAATAAGAAAGCTGAGGATCGTGAAAAGTGAGAATGGAAATACTATGCCTCAAATAATGATCTCCTCTGTCAAGCTTCAGGTACTGATGGACTTACGGGACTGCCAAAAAGTTGGGCGGACAGTGGCCAAGTCCTGCAGGCCAAGAGTAGTGGCATTGGCTTCAATGTACTCGTGTGTTGTGCCCTACTTGCCATGCATGCCACCGATTTGCAACAGACAGGTACTCGGGAGGATGCTGATGATGCCAGCCCAAGTCGAGGACTTAATAGAGGGGAAGAAGGTAGAAGGGCCTAAGCCTAGTCAATACCTAGAATGAGGAAATATGTACATGCATGTCCTACTTATATGGGTTAAGAAGCGACATGTGGAATAAGGAATGTGGAACAATAAGGTATGCAGAGCATGTGGTTATTGTCCACAACGAGTAAAATTAGAATGAAGGAATGTAAATGGGGATAGGACAATGAAGATAGACTAATAGGAACATGGCCAAGGATAGGATAATAGGGAGTGGCCGATTATAAAACAAGGGGGTCGTAGCTGAAGTTAAGACAAACATAAGATGTCCCAAGGTAAGATGGGTCGGGGGACAAGGAGTGGAATGGGTGGGATTATTGGGTTGGTGAGGTGGATAAGGAATGGGGATGAGGAATGGAAACAAGGGATATGCTGAACCCGGGATGGTGTATTAAGTATATTGCTTGATCACCGGCTGGGTACTTGGTCAGCACTGCCGAACTACTGGGCCTCAGTATGTGCACTTGACATCCTCCATGACATTGGGGAGTGATGTGTCACTCTGATTCCCAATGGAGTTACCCTAAGGAACATAATAGCAGATTGGATATATGAGACTGAGTGGAATTGTGAATAAATAAAAATGGAGCAGAATGTAAATGAAAGGATATTAAACGTAAATGAAGATGGAATGGAATAGCGAGCATATGGAGTGTGACATAAATGAAATGAATGAATTGACAGGAGCATGTGACACCAAGACAGATACATGGGGTACATATAATCCATGGGCTGAGGGCATATAGTTGAATAGCGAGTGAGGGCAGAGTTGGGCTGAGTGGGCTGAAATGAATAGTTGGGTATACCAGCGTATGGTTCCTGACACTACCTTGGCCTCTTCTTTGGCAGCTCCTTCACCTCCTCATCCTTTCCTCATGATCCTCTGAATCCTCCTTACTCTCCTTCTCTGATTTGATCTCCTCTTAGCTCTTGACCTCTCAAGTATGGGGGGCTGCTAAGTTGCACCTGACCTTGCGGAAGTTTCACTGCCTGCACATGGCCCCTATTAATGGGACCTTGCACTCCTCCTGCTGTTCTCACACCTCTCACAAGGTGGACGAGGGGAGGATAACCACTCCTGGGTTGGCTTTTCTTTGTGCTAGTTAAAAGGAATTAATGAAAAAATTAAGAAACAAAAAAAATTGTCACTTACCTTGGCCCCTCTTGGCCACTTACTTTTTCCTCTCCTCCCTGGCCCCTTGCTGGGCCCTACTTCCACACTCCTACCCCTTTTGCACATTGTTTTCTTTGGGACCACTATGCTCTCGGGAGGGAGTCCCTGCATGTTTGATGCCCTCATTTTCAGATGTTTTGTCTTGTTCTCCCGCATCCTTGGGAGGCTTCTCCCTAGGGAATAGCATGGGTTAGGGTAACCTGCATGGGTCACCGGGTCGGGTGCCCTTGGGTTTGGGTGTGGGTAGACGAGAGCACCCATGACCCAGCCTAACCCACCACCTCAACTATGTACGTGCATATGACATGCACGTGCACATGTATGACACGACCATGCCGTATGCACATGCATATGACATGAATGTGCCATACATGCACATGCCAACACCAACATATGTGCACATGCTGACACCAACATATGTGCACATGCTGACACCAACATATGTGCACATGCTGACACCAACACACCTAACGCTTACATGTATGATATGCACGCATGCGGCATGTTCATATTGTATGTTGCATGCATGTACAGTGCATTTGTGTCATATGTTGCACCTGCATATGGTGTGTGTGGGTGTGGCACGTACCCGACACCTGTCAACCCATGGGAAAAAACCCATGGGTTGACAGGTTTGGGTTTCCCATAGGTTGGGTGCGGGTCACCCACATTTGACCCGTGGGTGACCCGTGCCATTCCTTACTCCTCCCCACCCATCTTCTTAGGAGGCTTGACTTCTATCATTTTGGCTGTTTTGGCCTATTGTTTTTTGGCCTCTTGAGGCTCCTCCACCTGCTGCTTTTTGGCTGCCTTTTTTGTGGCCTCTGTCAAGCTTCGGTTACTGACAGACTTCGGTACTGCCGAGGGGTGTTGGCAAAAGGTCGGGCAGACTATGGCCAAGTCCTGCAGGCCAAGAGTAGTGGCATTGGCTTCAACGTACTCGTGCATTGTGTCCTACTTGCCATGTGTGCCACTGGATTTGCAACAGACAGATACTTGGGAGGATGCTGATGATGCCAGCCCAAGTCAAGGACTTAACAGAAGAGAAGAAGGTAGAAGGG
>QLPG01002662.1:0-15098 GCA_003314385.1 Gomphus sp. MG54
CCTTTTCGACAACACCCTTTCGGCAGTCCCGAAGTCCGTCAGAATCCGGCTCCTGACATTGTTCCTTCACCCCCCTATCCACTCCTTTACCCGTTTCCTCCGAACAACGTGACAGCCACTCATTGTCCTGGCTATTGCCATTGTTTTATCTTAGGCCGTCCTCTATTGTTCTTTTCCCACCCACTATTTCATTATCTTATTTTCAGCCATACTCTATTATTCTAATACCACCTACATTCCTTATTCTATTTCTGACCACTGTGGACAATGTCTCCATGTGGTTGCCTCATACCTTATTGTTTCCATTCCTTACGCCACCCTGTTCCACATCTTGCTTCTTAACTATAAAAGTAGTGGGATGTATGTAGATAGTTCTTCACTCAGAATATCAATTGATTCGCACCCCTTTGTCCGCTCTCTATTTCTAAAGTCCTTCGCTCGAGCCGACGCCCTCGGCATCCCCTCAAGGCTCCTCTCACTATCCAAATTAGTGGCATGCACGGAAGAGCACGTTGAAGCCTAGCCACCCCATAACGGTTTGCAGGACTTAACCGATATCTCGGCGTCACCGAATCTTGACAACTTTTCAGGTCCTTTATTGCTGATCCCAATGCCTGCAAACACTTGGACAACTCCTGGAAAGTGGCCCAGTCCTTGTTGTCCACCAAGATTGTCTGCAAATTGGCAAGCTTTACCTCCTCCTGGAGCCTACAAAGGAAATAAATTGATGGCAGGAGAAGATATTGTTGGCAGAAGCAATCTAATTTGATTTCTTACTGCTCACATAGGACAACGGTGTTAACCTTTGGTTTTGAGTCAATAGAAGAACAAAGATGAAAAACCAAAGTGCCACTTTTGGACTTACATAAGCGGGCACTTATATTGGCACTTAGAAGTTGGGAGAATAAAGAATAAAATAAATACAGAAAGAAAGTAGTAGAGCTCTAGTGCTGAATATATCACCTTCAACAGATATGTCTCAGCCCTAATGTTATCCTTATCATAATGGATGCAACAGAAGCAGTTTGGTGAGTTGTTAAATCCACGTGTCGGCGCTTAGCTAGAGGCTTCCGGGAGGGTTTCTGGAGGGTTCTGAATGATTTTCAAAGGGGGGTTTGTATTCTGGGGACAGAGGGACTAAGGGTCATGGACTCGGGATCAGAATCGGAATGGGGATGGAAAGTCGGAAGCACTGGGGGTCTTGGGACTGTTCACGGTATAGGGTGGTACGAGTGGTTTGAGGTCACAGGGACTTGGCTTCAACTTATGTGTTGCACCCTCCTCGATTGTCTGTCCCTAATTTCAGAGAGTCAGAAAGTTTACCGGAACTTAATCAGAAACTACAATGCAGAATTAAGTCGATATTTGTACTGGCGAATAGTCCAGTCGACTGGTGACTTATATGCATGTATCTAGTCTTGTACTATCTTTTACCGAGTAAAGACAAGGGGAGGGAAGAAAGTACAAGGGGTAATATAAAACAGAGAACAAAGGAGTGAGGTATGCGATGATCCTGCATGTCATCTATCAAAGGAGTGGAACCTTGACTTTGGAATCTTTGGAGGTTCGGAAACACGGAACCTCGGAATGGTGCATTGGAAATCTGGAAATCTGTTATTCAGACTTTGAACGATCGGAAAGGTCCCAGAAACGGTGCGGGTGGTTGTGGGGTTTAATGTGGGTTTACTTGGCAGCATGGGCCATAACAGTATCCCTCTACTAGGACCAAGCCCTCGAGGTCCTAAGCTTAATCTTGCCATGAATTGAGCGGAGAAGAGCGTGGGACTATTTTTAGGCATATTGGGATGTAATGGGTGTTTTTTCCGAGCGCCTGTCTGATGCATATATAAGGAGGCCTATCTCCTCTCCCTGAGTTCCTTTCCTTCCCCTACCCATGTCCGGATTCAAACAGGACATCAAAGCGGAGGTTTTGGAGCAGGTGCGCGCTTTCAAGGCCAAGTGTGCAAAAGAGATTTGCTTGATGAGGGCAGAGGGGGTGCGGAAATTGGAAGTTGCTTGGGATATCAGAAAAGGTCTGAGGGGCAAAGTCCGAAGGCCGGGGGAGAAACCAAAGGGGGCGTATCGGAGGGGAAGGGGGGAGGGGAAGGAACGAGCCTTGGAATGTGACACTTGGGCTCTAGAGTCCGGTCTTTTGGCCAGTCAAGCGGACAAGGATCCGGAGGATTTGCCCTCCTGGGGGGGTTTTGCTGGGCCATTGGGATCTGAAGATGGAGGTGTTCCACGTCAGGATACTGAGTCCGAGGAGTCTTTGGATGGTGGTGACCCCTCGGATGGAGAGTTTTCCTACTCATCCTCTGGGGGCAATCCAGGGGGTGAGGAGGACATTTATTTCACGCCCTCAGTTGGGGTGAGCACCATTGCTCTGGATGCGGAGAGGATGCATTGAGAAGGATGCTCAAATTTCAGGGGCACAAAAGTCCTTCGAGAATCAGATTGCTCGGGATGCACAGGCAGCCAGGAAGGAGGTGGGTCTCCGACCCTTTGAATCCACTTGGCGGTCATTGATTGAACATCGGCCTGACCTTTACCAGATCGCCGGTCTGGGGGTTCCTCCTATGCTAAGGTCAGAACCTTGTGATAGGTGTCGCAAATGTGACAATCTATGTACGTGGACTACGTTGGCCAAAACCTGCATTCTCTGTCAGAAGAGCCAGGTAAAGTGTGTGGTGTGTGTCGTGTGTCAGTCATTAAGGGGTCAACCATGAGAAAGAGGAGGCGGGAGGAGACAGAGGTCCCCGAGGTGATCTCTTTGAAGAAAATGAAGGTTGAGGTACTGGTCCCTCCCCTTCCGAAAAGCGGGGGTGACATGAGTGGCGACCTCCTGAGGGAAATCAGGGACGGTGTTTTTGCCCTCATCATTGCCCTAAACAGGATAGCAGATTCTTCCGAGATGGAGAACACCATCAAGATGGATGGTTGGAATCATTTGACAGGTGTAGGGGGATGCAGTGGACCTTCCTGGACTCGTTGGGTGGTGGTGGGTTGGTTGATTCTGACACATGGTGTGGGGAAGACTGCTTCCAAGGGGAAAAAGACTTCCGGGGGAGTGGGTTCAGTGCATGGTGTGGGAGATGTGATGCCCAGAGCAGGGCGGTCTACCGAGCAGGCGGTCCCAGTGTGTGATGTGGAGGGCTCAGCACTTGTGACAGGATGACCTACTGAAGACGTGGTTCCAGGGGCTGCGGCACTGGCAATGGGGTCACTTCCTGAAGCGGTGGCTCTGGAGGTTGTGGCGTTGAGGGCAGGGCTGGTTCCAGAAGTGGTAGTCCCAGTGTTGGAGCCGAGCGGTGGGGGGGGCGGGCAAGGGATTGATTACTCTCGTCAGCCAGATCCCTCTGATCCCAATGAGGTGCATGCCTTGTTTTATGGTGATGATTGATGATGTGTGGGGTTGTGGGGTTTATGGTAGTCATGCTGATCGTGTTTTCGTAGTGTTCGTTCACCGGATTGTTGCTTGGATGCTGGCGGTGTTGTCAGGGTTCGGGGAATGTCCTGCAATTTGGTTGAATCATGTTGATTAGTTTAGTTCGTATTAATATTCTAACAAGAAGGGTCTAGTTCTCAGAGAATCTACATGGTACCATTAGTCTAAGGGATGGTATGGGATTCCACAGTGTTCAGGGTTCTTCCTGAGCAGAGTTTTTTGGAGGGTTGGTTTGAGCACTGAGTGAAGACTGCTGGCTCCATATTGCCAAGAATCAGTTAGGATAATCTAAATGAGTAGTACTCAATGCCCTGTCGATCAACGGATCGTAGTGGGTAAGCGTATGGTCCTTACAACTAGAATTCTGATGGGGTTTGGAGGGTCAGATTCGGAGGGTCGGAGTTTGGAGGGTTGGAGTCAGAGTGTTTCCACAGAAATGGGTCAAAATCTTTTCGATGCTTGGTCACAGGGGGTCATATTCCTGAAAAGGTTGGATGCATTGTTTTGTTTTATGTCCTTAGGCATAGTTGGTGTTCAACGTGAACAACTGGTGCTGGAGTTGGGAGCGTAGCTTCTTATTCCTCAGTTTCCAAAGCATCCGATGTCTCAGACTCTTCTTCAACCTCTTCTGTCATAGAGGCTGCGTACCCTTTAGTGACTATGGTGGTGGATCTTGGGCATTGCTTAGCTGAGTGGCCTGATCTGCCGCAGAAGAGGTAGAGGTTTTGTTCGAAGCGGTGTTGCCGTTCTTGCAGTGTAAGTTTTCCATCTTTTCCGATTTTGGACGAAAGATTCATGGTAGTCCTGCTGCCACTGGACGGGGTTGCAGATTGGCCTATATTGGCCATCTTATTGCCCATGTTAGAGGCCAAATACGTGGTCACGGGGGTCCTCCCTCTGTCATAGGGGCAGTCACAGTTCCGGGTGGAAGGAGGCTTTCTGGCAATTTCCAATTGTTGCTCCCAGTAGCGGGTGTCGATGGATTGGGACAGGAGATGGAGTTGGAGCAGGGAATGGGGCTTTCCTACTCTAGAGACCTCATCCTTGATCTTGCCGGGGAGTCTATTGTAGAACTGGCGATGAGTGCAGCGTCGCCCCAGTGGACGCGTGGCTAGTCAATTGAATTCAACTACATATTTCGTGATGCGCTGATTATCACACATGCGGAGGGTCTCAAGGTCTGCTTCGGCCTCTCCTTCTGGGTTGTGGGGGCCGAAGTTGGTTTTGAGTTCGTTTACAAACTCCTCATAGTCATGGAGCCAGTCTGGCTTGTTGGGGGTGGAGAGGGCTGGTTTGAACCAGTCTAGGGTGGTACCGGTCAGGTACAACAGTACGTAGGTTACCTTGGCACTTTCGGTGTTGAAGGCATCAGGGCAGTCATGGAAGTTCAGTCTACATTGCACTAAGAAGGCTTGTAGTTTCCTTGAATTGGATCCATCAAAGGTATCCAGATCCCAGACCTTGGCAGCATGGGGGGCTGATCTTCTGGGGCTGGCTAAGTTGCTTGCCAGCATAATGAGGGCCTGAGTGAGATCGGGCACAACATTGGATCCTAAGGTAGGGGCCCCTCCCAGGTGTGCAGGAGGTGGTGGTGCTGGGGCAGGTGGCACGACATGGGGATGGGTGATGGGGGGTGGTGCAGCGAGCAGGGGTACGGTGGGTGGTGCAACGAGTGGTAGTGCTATGGGCGGTGGTGCCGTCGGCAAAGGTGCAAAGGGTGGTGGTACATAGGGGGGAGTTGTGAACAGGGGGGGTGCCGATGAGTCTGATGGCACTGCTGTGGATGGTCCTGAACTGGATTGCCTCTCCGATGGCGATGATTGTTGAGTTGCTGGGGGGTGGTTCACAAGGAACAGGTTGGTCAAATTTGAATGCAGGTGTTAATCTGTGTCCAAGAATCTGGAGTCAGAAGAAGGCTCCGGGGGGTGTGTTGGGGTCTGAGGCATCTGGAAACTTGGTCTGGGGACGGATGCATGGCAGGTAGATGCCTGGGTGATTGTCTGCATGGCTTGTGAACATGTGATAGGTCTCATGCTTAATGACAATCAGGAGTGTGAGTACGAATATACTGTTAAATCTGTGTGTTGGTGCTTAGCTAGAGGCTTCTGGGAGGGTTTCTGGAGGGTTCCAAATGATTTCCGAAGGGGGGTTTGTCTTCCAGGGACGGAGGGACTAAGGGTCACAGACTTGGGATCGGAATCGGAATGGGGACGGAAAGTCAGAAGCGCCAGGGGCCTTGGGACTGTTCATGGTATAGGGTGGTATGAGTGGTTCGAGGTCGCAGGTACTTGGCTTCAACTTATATGTTACGTCCTCCTCAATCATCTGTCCCTAATTTCAGAGAGTTGGAAAGTTTACTGGAACTTAATTGGAAACTACAATGCAGAATTAAGTCGATATTCATACTGGAGAATAGTCCAGTTGACTGGTGACTTATATATATGTATCTAGTCTTGTACTATCTTTTACCGAGTAAAGACAAGGGGGGGAAGAGAGTACAAGGGGCAATATAAAATGGACAACAAATGAGTGAGGTATGCGATGATCCTGTACATCATCTATCAAAGGAGTGGAACCTTGACTTCGGAATCTTCGGAGGTTTAGAAACATGGAACCTCAGAATGGTGCATTGGAAATCTGGAAATCTATTATTCAGACTTTGAGCGATCGGAAAGGTCCCAGAAATGGTGCAGGTGGTTGTGAGGTTTAATGTGGGTTTACTTGGCGGCATGGGCCATAACATGAGTTTGTTCTCTCAAAAGTCTGTTCCACCACATAGGACAAAGCACTGATTGCAGATGTGGTGGCCTGCTATGCATGTTGACTCCTGCTACCAGCCTCCTTTGAATAAAATGTTAAAACTGGTTGATTGTGAGCTGGTGCTATGAGTGGAGATAAGTAACAGTAAAGATACCTCTTCCAACATATATTGACCCATTCCAATATACAAATGCCTAACTTCCTGCTTTAAATGGGAAACAGGGTGGGGTTGCTGGTTATACATAGCATGTAAGATATGAAGAATATGGGAAAAGCTATCTACTGTATGACAACATTGTCACTGTCCCTGCAGTTGTTTTGGGTGATAAGGGATATGCTCTTACAATGTTACAACACTCTCCCACACTTGAAGCATCCAAAAGTCCTAGGCATGATATCAGGGAATGATGTTGTTCTCGTGGGAGTGATTTCATAAGGAGGTCAGCAAGGTTGTTTTTGGTACCAACTTCATTAACCATGAGTGTTTTGCTTGCAATCTTCTCACCTATGTAGTGGTATTTGATGTCAATGTGTTTGGTCCTTGTGTAAAACACATGATTTAATGGAATTGACCTTGCACCAACAGAATCGCTGTAGATATCAATTGGCAAATTGACCTCAAAAGAAAGCTGTTGCAGCAGAGAAATTGTCCATTGTACCTGTTTTGCACATTCTATCAGGGCTATGTATTCAGCCTCAGTGGATAAGAGTGCAATGGTCTGCTGTTTTTGTATTTCCCAAGCCACCCCTCCACCCCTGAGAACAAAAACATATCCTGTGGTTGAGTGATGGTCATCCTGGTCACCCGCCCAGTCTGAATTGCTATATCCTACTAGCTTGGTAGAGTTGTTGACCCCATAGGTCAGTTTGTGATCTTTGGTAGTTGCTAGATACTGTAGCACATGTTATGCAGCAAGCAAGTGATGATATGTCAGGTTAGAACCAAATTTGTGATAGTTGGTTTACTGTGAAGCAAATATCCGGTCTTGTCCCCAGTATTGCATACATCAGTGAGCCAACCAACTGCTGATAGCATGATGTGAGAGATGCATCTGAGTTCTTGTCTGGGTTTGCAGTTAGATTTGTACCAGCTGCTAGGAGGGTGTAAACTAGTCGATGCAATGTAGAGTTGCTCTAGGTAATTAATACCTAAAAGCCTGCATGCACCAGTCCTTTTCTCTGGCAGGGTCTGGCACAGTCATTCAGCACAGCTAGACTAGGTTCTGTGACTTGTGAGTGGCAATGTATGAAAGAAAATAGAATGTGAGTGATTATGACATGATGTGACAGGGAGGTGACCTAATGAGATGTGAATGTGTCATGCTGACTAAGACTTGGACTTTGGCTTTGGACTTGAATACAATAGTCTAGATGTTTCTAGACTAGTCTTGACTTGGACTTGGAGACTTGACTTGGGGCTTTAACTTGTGAACTTGTTATTACAGAGGTGAGCCAGAGGCCTTTATATACAAAAACCAAGCAACAATGTGAAATGATGCAAGAGGTTGGCTATGTCAGTTGAATGACAAAGCATGAGAACAAAGTATACAAAAGAGGAAACTATAGAGAAACTCTGGAGAAATGGTACAGCATTGAGGCTGCATGAATAGGGGCTAGGGGCTATGATAGGGGGAGACTAACCAAAAAGGTAAGGATGATGATTAACAATGAGAAAAGACTAACAGGATAGGAAACAGGTCTGAGTCAAGCCAAGAAAAGGGGAAACATATAAAAGAACAATAAAGAACTCCACCAATAAACGTCTAACAACCTTGTCCACTACTCCTGAGGGGCCTTAGGATGAGTCAGGGGACTGAGTCATCTTGGAGTATTTCCAGGTCACAGGCAACATATCTTCTGTAATTTCTCCAGTATCCAATCCAAGGATAGGGGTCTGGGAGAAGGAGGACTAATTGGTATACTCTCATTTTGTGTTTAAGAGTGAGTGGAATGGAGTGGGTGGGATAATCAGGATGGGATAGTGTCCTGAACTCTGCCTCATATTCCACTCTACTCCTATCACAATATGCTGGTCTAGACGCCATTCCAAGAAATATGTATAGTTCTTGACTTTCTGGGAAATAGACTGCATCTCCTATCACATATGACTGAGTGTAGATTGGATGGGATCGTCTTCTGAGTGAGAAATGTGCTGGGGGAGGTACACGATGATGATATGTTAATGGTTCTGCCTTGATGCATGTGTCCTGGGTGTTGTAGCATTGCATGGGAATGAGCTCTGAAGAAGACATGATGATATAATAGGAGTCTGAATATTGGAGTACTGAATAGAATGGTTGGCTGTGTGATGTCACGACAGTGAAGGTGATATAGGATGAGCACCATCTAAGTCTAATTTAGAACATGGTTGAGATCGATTGCTTTACTGTCAGCAGATCAAGGAATGAGGAGTAGGAATGGTAGGATTAATGGATAGTGAGTGGCATAGAGTATGTGAGGGGTAATAGATAAGGAATGTGGGTGGTGGATGTGCCAAGCCGAAACCAGTGTACCAAGTGATGTGCATGCAGCATGGACACTTGTACGTGGACATAGGATGACTGCTTGGTCGGCACTGCTGAATTACCAGAGTCTCGGTATGTGTACTTGACAATAATGAAATATGGCTGAGAATAAGATAATGAGGGAGTGGATGAGAATAGAACAATGGAAAAAGGCTGAAGATAAAACAATAGGGCTGCGACTGAATAATAAAGGAATAATAAGTTTCTCAAGGAAAATAGATAAGGGAACAGATGGGAAATGAGAGAATAGTAGGGGATAGAGCAGATAGGGTGAGAGGGGTGGTCCAGATAATGTTTCCAGATGTGCCCAGCCAAGACCGCATAATAGTGAGGGATGATATAGGTGAGGGTCGGTCAGTTGGTATTGCTAAGTGAATCGGGAATCAGTATCATAGACTTGGCAATGGATGTAGACATTTCCTCATTCTGAATATTGACTTGGCTTATGCCTTCCTGTCTTCCCTCTAGTGATTGGCATGGGTATTGGAAACCTGCGTAGGTAGTGGGTATGGGTAGCATGGGTAAGGGTCAGGGTCAGGATTTCCAACCCAGCCCAAACCCATACCTGCAGGTGGGTTTCATGGGTATGCTTATATAAGCAAATTTAGCACTGGCACCCACCCCTCAAGCCATACATTGACCCTTTGAATGCATGGGTAAGAACAATACCCATAGGTACCCATACCCGTACCTGCAATAACCACTACCTGTTGCTAAGGATATGGGTATTCTTGGGTACAGATATGGGTAGGCACAAAATACTCGGGGGTTACTCATGCCAATCACTACTTCCCTCCTCCTTTCTGAAGTCCTCTACTCAGGCTGACACTCTTGGCACTCTCCTGAGTATCTCTTCTGTTCCAAATCAGTGGCATGCATGGAAGGTAGGGTGAAACACATGAGTATGTTGAAGCCAAGCCACCCCAATTGGTCTATAGGACTTGGCCAATTCCTGCCAGCATCGTGAAGTTGGTACTATTACAATAGTACTTGGCCCATGCATCATCAGCATTCCCGGTGCCTGATATTTATGCCCTATTCTGTTATCTCTCAGGACTCCTATTGTTCTATTTTTGGTTATATCTGCTGATCTATTATTGGTTATGCTTCCATATGCTTTTCATACCTTATCCCCTTTTACATACCTTATATTACCCTGTTCCACATCTTCCACCTCCAGTTCTTTGACTATATAAAGTAGCATATGGATATATTGATCATTCTGAATATTGACTTTTCAACCCCCAGTCCTCCTGTCCTTAAGTCCTTACTTGCTGACACTCTCAGCATCATCCCGAGTCTTCTTCTCTCTGAAATCAGTGACTAAATAGAAGGTAGGGCATAACACATGAATATGTTGATGCCAGCCATGTCTGGTCAGGTGTTAAATCTGCATGTCAGGCACTTAGCTAGATACTTCCGGAAGAGTTTATGGAGGCTTCCAAATGGTTTCTGAGGGGGGGGTTGTACTCCAGAGGTGGAGGGGCTAAGGGTTATGGGTTTATAGATGGAAGCGGAAAAGGTGGAAAGACAGGAAGCGCTGGGGGCTTGGGACTGTTCGTGGTATTAGGTTGTATGACTAGTTATTCAAGTTGTTTGAGGTCACAGGGACTTGGGTTCAACTTATGTGTTGTGCCCTCCTTGATCGCCTGTCCCTAATTTCAGAAAGTCAGAAAGTTTACTGGACCTGAATTGGAAACTATGACGTAGAATTAAGTCGATATTCATGGTGGCAAATAGTCCAGTTGACTGGTGGCTTATATACATGTAACTAATCCTTGTACTAACTTTTTCTGAGTAAAGACAAGGGGAAGAAAAGAGTACAAGGGGCTAATAGAGAATGAAGAATAAGGGAGTGAGGTATGCGATGATCATGTGCATTGTTTATCAAAAAAGTGGAACCTAGGTCTCAGAATCATAGAGGTTTGGGATTGTGGAACTTTGGGTTGATATAATGGATTTGCAGAAAGCAGTTGTTTCCAGCTTTAAATGGTCAGAAGGTCCTGGAAATGGTGCAGGTGGTTGTGGGGATTAATATGGGTTTATTGGGGGCATGGGCCATAACATCAAGCCGATACCCAGGTTAAGTCAGTACTTTTGCATTAGTACTTGGCCTATGTAACCTTGGCACTTTTAGTGCTTGACAATTGGTTGATTTGTCTGTCCTATACTGTAGTTTGAATTGCAGATCAGTAAGATGGTAGAAGGGATGACATGATTATTGTGGCTAGTCATGTCATAGACATTGATGTGGCCATTTCAATGAGGTTATCAGGCACTTTATCATCAACTTGAAGTGCTGCTTGAGCTTGCTAAGGTGCACTTGGGGACCATCAGTGTAAGCAAGGCATATTGAGCTAAGCTGATCTTCTCCATGTTAAGACTCAGAGTCAAGTAAAAGAAAAGACCACTGCAATAATATTTGCAGGGAAATCAGACAAGAGAAAATTACTTGACTTGCAGTTAGAACTGTTAATGAGACTTTGAATAATTATAATATTCAGAGTACTACTGTGTCTTTATACACATTTGGTTATCAGAAACATGTGAAAGTAAAATGTCGACATGTGAATTGTCCATGAGGGTATGACCTACATGTGATACAATGTCTCAGAATGATAGTATTGGAATTGTATCATGGGATGGGTGTCTTGGATTATAGGAAAAGGAATAGAAAGAAGGAAATGTGTTTACAATGCACATGTAGATGTTTCAGTTTGGGAATATTGATGAGGGTTCGATTCAGTACTCGGGTGTCTCAGCATGTGTCCATATAAGGAAGTGTCTCACAGTGGATGGTCAGATGAAAGAAGTAGTAACAAGCTCATGAATATGATTAGGGGCCTCATCATGTGTGTGTGGCATATGCTTGACTTGGCTCGATATTAACTTCTATAATGTTTATGACTCATGTGTTTGCTTGACTCAGTGTTGACTTGCATGCATGCTTGACTCGGCTTGTAGATTTAGTTAACTTGTGTTTGTGGGTGTAATGGAGTTGGATAGGGAGATAGGAAGTGGATTTTGTCATGTATGTGGATTCAATGAGTAAAATGATAATAATAGTTCCCAACACTGCATTGAATAAGAATAGAGTGCTCTTGTTGGTAGCATCTTTCTTAATCTGTTCCCACATTTCCTTCACAGTCTTCATGTTTTGATCATAGATCCTACATGAACAGAGGTTGTCGAGAGGAGAACATGTTGAGCTAGACGTTCACCTTTGTCAAACTCAATAATGTGTGTTTCCCTGACCTCAATTTGTTCTTTGGTAGCAAGAGTCTTTCCATTTGACAGGATGGGGATGCCATTGAGTTCTGCATAAGGTTTTGGTGTGGTGACCTTTCCTTCTACATGCACCCATAGCCCTTTTGCACCCATTGCTCTTCACAGACAGGACTTATAGTTAGAGGTGTCATCACATGGTTTGGGGATTGCACCTGAGGGTGAGTCAGCAGCTGATGGTAATGGAATAGACAACATAGGGTGTCAGTGTCAGCCAGGGACCGTAACCTGTATCAATTATGAAAATGTTCTCAACCTCATGTCAAGAAGTTGAGATGTGTCATATGCCAAAACCATCCATATACATAGATAGGAGATCATAATCCAGAGAGATACAGCCGCTGGTTGATTATCCCAACACATATCCCTCCAAATCATTCCCTTGGTGTCACACTATTCATGGCTTGTTTCAAATGACAGCCTGGGTGAAAATTCAACAAACCAAGTCTTGGAAGGTAAAAGCTGACTGCTTCTAACTGTCATGTTGTTAGACATATCAATGTGTAGTACAACCCAGTTTGTGATGCCACCAAGCAGCTCTTCAACTCCACATCCATTTAATTTTTATTTTCTCATGGCATATTATCTGAAACAAGGAGCAGTGCTGCCTTTCACATTGCAAATGCACCACTATCTATCGTCACTCACTGTTCCTATAAGTAGCTCTCGATTTTCCTTTATCAATCCCATGTTTGGTTTACTATTCCATCCAATATTCCAATCAGAAGATTTATGTATACACCTCCCTTTCAGCCATGTGGCTCTCTTTCTAAGAGCATATTTTATCAACACCAGGTAAGGGTTCATCTGTTAAGTTTCCTTACTTGTTCAACGGACCTTGATAATTCTTCAAAGAGGCTAGAGTACTTGTATGCTTTGTTGTACTTCCATATTGCATCAGCAACAACAGTTTCTCTGCCAACACAGTTACTTCTGTTGCTGTGTGTATAGCCTTGTTAATAGTCCAGCTATACCAGATATAATTAATTATCTGTCCTGAGCACTTCATATATATATATATGTGTGTGTTGTGGGATTGCATATACATTGGAGAGCACTGGAGACTATGGAATGGAAAAAAGTTTCTTAAGAAGTACTGAAAATCACAGTCAGCTAGAAATGCAGCGGCACTAAACCTGTGCTAAACGCTGGAATAGATGTGTTATAATTGACATTATTTGAAGTCACACTCATAGTTCTATTGGCATTGGACACTGGCATCTGCCTGCAAACTTTCCTGCAAACTTATTGTGTACATACCCATGTCACTGCATTTGACCTATTGACTCCATCATCTAGCAGTATCATGTCGGAACTCTTGCATTCTAATCCACAATTGACGTCTTTGTTGGGGGCATAAACCTTGACTGGAGCAAGGTCACCATCAGTGAGTGTTCTTGTTGAGCATTAACTCAAACTTGAAGAGCTGAGAAATTTTATCTGTCCATTGCAAAAGCAAAAGGCAATGTGAATATACCCATCACTAATAGTAATTGTGCTGACCACTTTGCCTATTGGCAGCCTTTTGCAAGAATGGTGGCCACCAGATGAAATGATGTTTAAAGCATGTAAGTAATCCAAGGTACTAGGTTCATCATCAGTATTGTGAAAGCTGATGGAGATCTTCCAACTGCATAAAACTCAACATCAATGAACTCTCAAGGATAATATAAATATTGTTAATTCAAGATATGATTTGACTGGTCAGATAGATATATATACATGTGTGTGTGTATTCTTGCAATGGTCTATAATTTGATACCAAAGAACACTCACATGATAATATAAGGATTAGATGTGAGAATACTTACATTATCCTTGAGCATTCTTTGATATCAAATGTTATACCATCAGAATTGAACTCAAGTTTACCACAAAGGTCTGATTGGATAGTCAATAACCCTAAAAAATATACATATATGTGATGAATTTAGTGGTTCTTCATATTTTGAATTGACAATGCTTACATTATCGCTTGAAGGTTGTTTGAGATGTTGAATTTTATGCTGTTGGAAGGGAACTCAAGTTTATTGTGAAGGCATGATTACATAGTCAAAATTCCTGGTACATGTGTATATTTATGCAATCACTGGGGTGGTTTCTCCTATTTTGAACTGCAAATGCCTATAAATCAACCTTGAGGGTTCTTTGATATCAAATTGTGCACCATGGGTAGAGAACTTGAACTTACTGAGGTTACAGGTTGAAGGCTAATAGTAGTAGCCCGTCGGAAGTGGTCTGTGCACTAGCTTATAAATTAATACATCGGAGTTTGTAGAGCCAACTTCCTGGTACTAAGTCCAAGGCTTGGGCACTCATTCTGGGTTCTAGTTACCATGCTAAGATCATTCCTATTTCCCACTTGGTGGTCCCTCAGACCTGGGTCTCTTATCCTGGGAGTTGGGTGGAGTCTGAGATAGGACTTCAGACTTGGATCAGGATTTGGAGAGGGTTGTGCCCTGACATCACCCTACTCTGCTTGTATCTTCATTAGCATAAGGTGAGTGATAGTAAACAGATTAGTCATGGGAAGTAGGCATGTTGGGAGTGTAGCAATGGTGGGAGGAAGAACATAGTAGAAGTCTTTCCTCTATCACACACAACATAGTGCACACCTGTGCACTCCACATCCTGACAGCCCCAGGCTGGCCATACATCCAGGTTGACATTGCATGGTATTTGTAACAACTTGCACAGTAGTTCAGAGAAATTAATTGAGCAATCTAAGAATTTATTCTCCTCAATGTGTGTCAACTACTGAGAAGGAGGGCATGTATGGGTGGTGTTTCACCTGCATATATGCCTGAGCCAGTCCCTAAGCCACTACTTTGGTATGGAGCCAAGCTACCAGTCCCTTCCTAGGGAGCTGGCCACACATGTGGCATTGTGCATGTACAAGCACATGTCAGTAGTGTATATAGTAAATACAGAATAACTCCCCCAGTTTTGAGGGTAAAAATACAACATAAAGATTGAAATTTTTTGAATTGAATGGCACAATGGTTGACACCAAAAATGATAAGAAATAAAAATATATTGCAGATTGACCTCTCAGGGGTGAGGTTATATACACCCTACAAGTG
>QLPG01002662.1:15379-41983 GCA_003314385.1 Gomphus sp. MG54
TCCGAATACTCCGAAAGTCAAGGTTCCGACACGATCGATAACCGACGCGCAGGATCATCGCGTACCTCACTCCCTTGTTCTCTCTTTTATATTGACACCCTTGTACTTCCTTTTCCCTTGTTTTATGACCAGCTAAAAGTTAGTACAAAGAGTGTTACATGTATATAGTCTCACAGTCGACTGGACTGTTCGCTAGTACGAATATCGAATTAGTTTCCCCCTCCCAGTTTCCGATTCATTTCCGGTAAACCCCCCGCCTCCTTTCCAAAATTAGGGACAGACGATCGAGGAGGGCGCAACACATAAGTTGAAGCCAAGTCCCTTCGACCTCGAACACCTCAGTGACCGGATTGATCTATTCCGTGACCTACCCTAAACTTCCGGCGCCTCCGTCTCCGTCCGTGGTCCGTCCGACCCCGATCTCGGTCTTCGGCCCCGTTACGGACCTCCGCACTACTCCGGAAACCCCCTTCGGAAGTGCTAGCTAAGCGCCTGACACGCGGACTTAACAAAGGGCTTCTGGAGGTTCCGAATGATTTCTGAGAGGGGGTTTGTACTCTGGAGGCAGAGGGGCTGGAGGTCGTAGGTTTATATTCAGAATTGGAAAGGGGTGGAAGGACGGGAAGTGCAAGGGGGGTCAAGGACTGTTCATGGTATTAGGTGGTTCGAGTGGTTCAAGGTCGCAGGGACTTGGCTTCAACTTATGTGTTGCGCCCTCCTTGATCGTCTGTCCCTAATTTCGGAAAGTTGGAAAGTTTACCGGAACTGAATTGGAAACTACAATGCAGAATTAAGTCGATATTTGTACTGGCAAATAGCCCAGTCGACTGGAGTCTTATATACATGTATCTTTGTACTATCTTTTTCCAAGTAAAGACAAGGGAGGAAGAGGCAATACAGAACAAAGAACAAGGGAGTGAGGTATGCAATGATCCTGTGCATTGTTTATCAAAGGAGCAGAACCTTGGCTTTGGAATCTTCAGAGGTTCGGGAACGCGGAACCTCAGGTTGATACAATGGAATACAGAAAGCAGTTATTCAGGCTTTGAGCGGTTGGAAAGGTCCTGGAAATGGTGTGGGTAGTTATGAGGGTTAATGTGGGTTTATTGGTGGCATGGGCCATAACAGTATCCCTCCACTAGGACCAAGCCCTTGAGGTCCTAAGCTTATTCTCACCATGAATTGAGCGGAGAAGAGTGTGGGATTATTTTTTAGGCATATTGGGATCTAATAGGTGTTTTTTCCAAGCACCTGTCCGATGTATATATAAGGGGTTCTTTTTCTCCCTCTTGAGTTCCTTTTCCTGCCCCTACCCATGTCCAGGCTAGAGCAGGATATTGAAGTGGAAGTCTTGGAGCAGGTGCACACTTTCTGAGCTAAATGTGCAGAAAAGATTCCCTTGTTGAAGGTGGAAGGGGCATGGAAACTGGAGGCCATCCAGAAGGTCAGAAAAAACCAGAGGGCCAAAGTCTGAAAGCTGGAGAAAAAAACAAAGGAGGTGAATCGGGGGAGGAGGAGGAAGGAAAAGGAATGAGCTGTGGAGTGTGATGCCAAGGCTCTGGAGCTTGATCTCCTGGCCAGTCAGGTGGCTGAAGATCCGGAAGGTCAACCATCTAGGGGGGGTTTCGATGCCCCATCAGGGTCCAAGGACGGGGATGATCCATGACAGGGGACTGAGTCTGACAAATCTTCGGATAGCAGTGCCCCCTTGTATTTTGAGTCCATCTTCTCGTCTGCTGGGGGTAATCCAGGGGGTAGGGAGGACATCCACAACATGCCTGTGATTGGGGAAAGTACTGCTGCAAGAGATGCAGAGAGGCAGTGTCAAGTACATGTACTGAGGATCCGGTAACTTGGCAGTACCGACTAAAATACTCCATTAGTAACCAAGTATGAACCATTCAATGAGTTGTTCTCGGCCAGATGCACATATCGGTCACATTCCTCATTCCCATCCCATGCCTACTGCTCAGCCCTCAGTCTGCCTCACCTCGGGACTTCCTGCCCTTGTGTTATCCTTAGCTACGGCCTTGTTTTATAATCGGGCATTTCCTATTGTCCTATCCTAAGGCACGTCCTATTATTCTGTCCTTTATTGTTTTATCCCTGTCTTACATTTCTTATTCTAATTTTACTCGCTGTGGACAATAACCACATGTTCTGCATACCTTATTGTTCCACATTCCTTATTCCACATGTCATTTCTTAAACTATATAAGTAGGACATGCATGTACATATTTCCTCATTCTGGGTATCGACTAAGCTTAGGCCCTTCTACCTTCTTCTCCTCTGTTAAGTCCTCGACTTGGGCTGGCATCCTTAGCATCCCCCCAAGTATCTGTCTGTTGCAAATACAGTGGCATGCATGGCAAGTAGGGCGCAACGCATGAGTATGTTGAAGCCAATGCCACTACTCTTGGCCTGCAAGACTTGGCCATAGTCCGCCTGACATTTCACCAACACCCCTCGGCAGTACTGAAGTCCGTCAGTAACCAACACTTGACAGTATACCCAGAATCACACTACTTCCTGTGCCTTACTTATGATTATGACCTCACAGAATAATAGCAGCGACACAAACATGTCAACAAACGAGGACAGTAAACAATTCCAGCCAAACCAACCCAAGCACACCAAAATCCTCAGCAAAAATAGCAAGCTCCTCCCAATTGAACGACAGAGATGCATAATCAACAATCTGTGTCTTTTTTGTGGCGCAAAAAATCACAAAATTGCCGGGTGCCCTAAAGCAAGTAAAACCCATGCAACTACTACTCCCGACCCCATCCTCCAGGCAACTGGTACTCCAGACGCTAAAGCTGAAAGTTCAGCATCAGCAAACGGAGACTAGATCGCCATCTGACCAGCCTCTGAGCACATCGAGAGTTGCATTGACTCAGCAGGTGCCAGTAGTGAGGTTCATTCAATGCTGCTATGTCCTCTCCTCGTTATTTTAATTTTTTTCTGTCATCTGACATTGGTACCAAATGTTCTTGGGAAACCATCTTATATGCTTGATAGAATCAGGACTTGTTCACAACCAACCTTTTACTCCAATTTTGTTGAAATTCTCTGATCCAGTACAGCAAAAAATTTGGTTATTACTGAACACATACACATGTTACTAGATCTTCCGTTCGGACAATCAGTCTACCCATCTGTCCATCATGTACTAGATCCATTGGTCAGCAATATTCAGGCACAACTTGCTTACCCACTATAATCCGTTGATTAACAGGGTATTGGGCAGTATTATAATCCGTCAAACTACTAATGTTTTTAGGTGCATCCCGATGGCCTCGGTCCAGGCGGCACTTGCCACTGTTCCAAAAGCCTCACCCAGGATCCTGTTCCATCGCTGGAAGCTTCGCCAATAGCCCTAGTCAATGCAACTGCCTTGTGCATGTGTTAAGTCTGCGTGTCAGGCACTTAGCTAGTACTTCCGAAAGGGCTATCTGGGTTAGCGTGGAGGTCCATAACAGGGCCGAGGACCAAAGTCGGAAGTCGGACAGACTACAGATGGAGGCGGAAGCACCAGGAACTTAGGGTCGGTTGCGGATTGGTTCAATCCAGTCACTGAAGTGTTCGAGGTCAAAGGGACTTGGCTTCAACTTATGTGTTGCGCCCTCCTCGATCGTCTGTCCCTAATTTCGGAAAGGAGGCGGGAGTTTACTGGAAATGAATTGGAAACTAGGTGGTAGACTAAGTCAATATTTGTACTAGTGAACAGTCCAGTCGACTGGAAGACTATATACATGCGACTATCCTTGTACTATCTTTGCCGGTCATAAAACAAGGAGAAAGGGAGTACAAGGGGTCAATATAAAAGAGAAAACAAGGGAGTGAGGTACGAGATGGTCCTGCGCATCGGTTATCAAAGTATTGAGTCTTCGGTCGGAGACAGACTCGGGGATGGTGTCTTGGTCATGATGGGAATGGGAGCGGGAACGCGGTTTCTCGGTCGGACTTGTCAGGAACGGGGACTATGGAAAACAATCCTTCGTCCTTTCGGTCGGAAAGGTCTCAGAATAGAAGAGGGTGGTTGTGGGGGTTAGTGTGGGTTGTTGAAAGCATGGGCTATAACAGTATCCCCTTACTAGGACCGAGCCCTCGAGGTCCTAAGCTTGTCTTGCCGTGAATAGGGTGGAAAAGGATGTGGGAATGTTTTTTAGGCATTTGCATGTAATGGGCGTTCTCTGAGTGCCTGTTTGATCCTTCGTATATAAGGGGTTTTTTCTTTTTATTGTCATTTTCCCTCTTTGATTCCTCCCCATGTCGGACTTCACGTGGGATGTCGCAGCGGATGTGTCGGAGGAGATGCGTATCCTGAAAGCCCAGTACAAGGAACAGGTCCGTCTTCTGGAGGCAAAGCATTCCGGGCAGGTGGAGGCCGCCTGGCAGGCTGAGGCAGAACAGAAGGCCGAGGCTCTGAGGTTGGTGGAGGAACTGTGGCTGAAGGAGGTAGAGGAGCAGCGACTGAAGGAGGTAGAGGAGCAGCAGCTGAAGGAGGAGGAGGAGAAGAAAGAGAAAGAAAAGGCCCATGCCATTGAACAAGAGGCATTGCTTCTGGAGCGTGCCCTTTTACTTGCGCAAGAAAATGAAGGTTCGGAGGAGGATGAGAATGAGCCGATTTTTGGGGGTTCTAAAAAATCCTTGTCGGACCATTGTTTGTCCGTGGGTCTGGAGAACATTCCATCACCATCCAGGGGGTATTCCGGGGGTGAAGATCATTTGGTACCCGTGGTCGGACCTGGTTCAGCTGCATTGAATGCAGACTGGAAATGTTGGGAGCACAGGGAGGAGGGAACTCATATCTCCGTGGCACAGAAGGCCCTCGAAAACCAAGTGGTTCATAAGGCACAGGAGGTCAGAAGGGAGGTGGGTCTCAGACCCTTTGAATCCAGTCATTGGGCATTGACTCAGTATTGTCCCGATTTGTATCAGACCTTAGCCCCAGAGCACTCCTTGTACCTGAGGATGGAGCCCTGCGATTTATGTCGCAAGCGAGAGAAACAGTGTGAGTGGACGACAGCGGCAAAAACTTGTGTCCCCTGCTGGGCCAGTCAGGTGTGGTGTGAGGTGGATGGAGTGCCGGTTGTCCGAGAGGCGGCTATGAAGAAGCAGGGGCAGGAGGAGAAGGACGTTCCTGAAGCATCCTCTTCTAAGAGGTCTAGGGTGGATGTGGTGATTTCTCCTCCCTCGAAGGTTGGCTGTGCGGAAATCGTGGCTGTCCTGGGGTTGATCCAGGAAGCTCTGATCTGTGAAATTCTAAACAGAGATATAATTCAGACTTTGTCTCGAGGTCTCTTATATTTGTGCAGTAGCTACCTAAACAGAGATATAACTAGATATTCATGATGAGCCTAAATATAAGTCTAATCATAAGAAGGAAAGTACTCACTTCAGACTTCGTCTCGAGGTCTGAAGTGGTACTGCGAAAGAGACTTGCTTTTATAGAAAGTTCAAACAAAAAGAAAAAATGAAACAAAAGGACTAAGACAAAGGATATTCCACCTTCCATGCCACTCTTCCTTTATTAATAATAGAACAAAAGGATTGAAATGAGAAATGCCACACCGGTGTCTGTGCTGAGAGAATGGATCCTGAAGATAGAGGTCTGGACTGATCTGCTCCAGTTAGAAATCTCAACACTCCCCCTCAGACCAGACCTTCTATTCCATCCCTAATAGTCCTACACACCTCTCGTGTTCAAATCGATTCAAAGCTTTCGTCAAAATGTCTGCTCCGTTTCGAATGCCAGGGATGTGTGAAGTGCATATTTCTTTAGATCTGATGAGGTCCCGTACATAATGCCATCGAATGTCAATATGCTTGGATCTACTATGGAACACTGGATCGTCCGATAAAGCAACGGCACCAGTATTGTCTGAGAGAATGAGCATGGGGTTGTCAATTGGCATGAATAGTTCGAGGCTTAGCTGTCTAAGCCACATCGCCTCCTGGCATGCTGTTCCTAGTGCATAGTATTCCGCTTCTGTAGTAGAGATAGCTACAGAGGTCTGTTTCTTTGACTTCCAAGTAACGGGTCCACCGGCGAGCATGAAAGTATAACTGCCTGTGGACTTTCAATCACGTGAGTCCTCAGCGTAGTTTGCATCACAATATCCCCACATGGTCACATGGTCGCAATCAGTCCCTGCCTTTGGCTCTCTTCTATACACGATACCTCGATCTGTGGTCCCTTTAAGATACCACAACACCCTTTTTCCCACATTCCAATTGGTTTGCGATGGGTTTTTGTTGGACTGTGACAGAAACTTGTGTAATGTAAGCAATATCAGGATGCATGCACATTGCAGCGTAGGTGAGTGATCCAGTTAGCACTTGGTATTCTTTGATGTTGACATAAGGCATGTCATTATTGTTCTGGAGGTGAGATCCCTTGTCCACAGGTGTTACAACGGGGTTGGATTCAGACATTCCAAATCTTTCAAGGAGGCTATCGATGTATTCAGACTGAGAGAGCTTCAGTGTTCCTAGGTGAGTATCCCTGGTTACCAGAATCCCAAGAACTTTGAAAGGTTTTGACGTGTCTTTTTCTTTGATTTTGTAGAATTTCTGGATACCGGTCTTCAACTTATGCTCCTCCCCCTCGCTCGAGCAGATCCCCATTACATCATCCACATGAGTGTCAATCGCCGTGAAACTGTTTTTAGGTGTGCTTATGAATACCCCAGCATCACTTCCGAGAGGAGTGAACCCCAAGGATTGCAATTTTTCCTCGAAGTCTTCCCTCCACACATGCGCCGCTTCCAGTAATCCATACAAAGCTTTGTTGAGCTTCCCGACTACTCCTGGCTTCTGGTATCCTTCTGGTAAGTGTATGTATATTTCATGATCGATTTTGCCATGAAGGTATGCTGAGTCAACATCCCAGGTGAAAACATGCAAGTCCTTGAGGGTTGCAAGCGCAAGTAGTATACGCAGGGAAGAAATCTGAGAGACAGGTGCAAACGTATCGCCTAAGGATATGTTTTCTGTTTTGAACTCCCCCTCATTGTCCATTTTAAAAGTATGAATGAGTTTCTGAAATTTTGTTTCAATAGACTTATCTAAGTCCATCATCACCTTTCCCACGTTGCTTTTGTACTTTAGGTTGAATGCAAACCCAAAACCAGAATGGTCATCGTGGATTATCAAAGAAAAACGCGTGTGTGTCCACCTGGCTTCTGGTGACATGGGTCCTACCAGATCAGCATGAATGGTCCCAAACAGGTGAGTGTCTCGTTCTTCTCTGCTTGTGAATGTTTTTTATCCATTTGTTAAGTCCGCGTGTCAGGCGCTTAGCTAGTACTTCCGAAGGGGTTTTCCGGGTTAGTGTGAAGGTCCGTAATGGGGCCGAAGACCAAGACGGGGGTCGGACGGAGACGGAGGCGCCGGAAACTTAGGGTAGGTCGCGGAATAGTTCAATCTGGTTGCTGAGATGTTCGAGGTCGAAGGGACTTGGCTTCAACTTATGTGTTGTGCCCTCCTCGATCGTCTGTCCCTAATTTCGCAGAGGAGAAGGAAATTCACCGGAGTGAGTCGGAGCTGGGTGGACTAAGATGATATTCGTACTAGCGAACAGTCTAGTTGACTGGGAGACTATATACATGCGACTGTCTTGTACTATCTTTTGCCGGTAATAAAACAAGGGAAAAGGAAGTACAAGGGGGTCAATATAAAAGAGAGAACAAGGGAGCGAGGTACGCGATAGTCCTGCGCGTCGGTTATCAAGGTATTGAGTCTTGGTCGGGGACGGACTCGGAGGTGGTGTCTCGGTCACGATGGGATCGGATGCGGACAGTGGACTCTGGGTCAGACTTGTCGGGAACGGAGATTACGGAAAACAATCCTTCGTCCTTTCAGTCGGAAAGGTCTTGGAATGAGGAGGGGTGGTTGTGGGGGTTGTTGGAGGTATGGGCTATAACACCATTTTGCCATATATGCAGTCTTCACAGATTCCGTGCAGTTTGTTGTTTGTGATCTCCATCCCTTTCACAACGCTGCTCTGGGCCATTTGTTTGAGCATAGTGTTGCCAAGATGGCCTAATCTTCGATGCCAAGTGTACAGGTCAGTTGTGCATCCTTCTCTTTTTACTGCTGTCATTACAGTATTCTCGGGGGACACAACCTTCATTTGGACTTCATATAATTCATCGCCAAGTGGTGCCTCCGCATAAGTCATTCCTTCTTTTATAATGCGCACTGATCCATTAACAATGCGGCTTTTGAATCCTCGTTTGTCCAGGACTTTTAAGGAAAGAATCTTGCTGTCGGCACTTGGCACATGCATGACATGGGTAAGTCGTATCATTGTTGTCCTTCCTTGATACTCGATGTTAACCACAACTTCTCCTTCACCTATGGCCTCTACTTTATTCTTTCCAAATGCATTGATTACTCTACCAGTGTTATACCTCTGGTAGGTGGTGAAGTCATCTTTATTCAGGCTGACATGTACTGTGGCTGCAGAGTCAACAATCCAGGTATCCGTGCTTTTCCCCTGACCATACATCCATATGATTGGCATGTCAGTGACTGATTTGACCGTGTTGGGCATTCTCTGATCCTTCCTTGCTTTGTACCAGTCTGGGAATTGTCCTTCCTGCCCGCATCCTTTTGCCTAACACTTGGGTTTGATGTGCCTACTTTTTCCACAATTGTCGCACTTCAATGATGACCTCCCACTAGTTTGGAACACTATGTTGGAATCTTTATTTGTTTGGCCGTATCCCTGTCTCCTACTCTACTCGGTTTGTAATCTGGATATAATTGCTGCAGGATCTAAGACTCCAACCAGAGAGCCCAGAACTGGATCCCATGAGGGAGAAGGCATCGATAAGGTAATGATACCTGTGAATCGGGAATCTGGTATGTGTATTCCTAGTCCTCCACAGTGCTCCCTCAACCGCTGAAGTTCTGCTAGATGTGCAGGTAAAGATTCTGCTCCTCCTTCTAGGAATTTCTTTGAGAAGAGTCTGTTTTTGGCAAGGTTTTGAGCAATTGGATCGGCTTGTGTGTATCTTTGCAACAGGCTGTCCCAAGCCTTTTTTGATGAATCACAATCTAGGTCTGCCTGTACATTTGGAACGATATTCAAAAGGATTGTTGAAAGGGCTTGAGCATCTATTTCCTCCCATTCAGCTAGCTTATCAGCATCAGTATTTTTAGGCTTGGCTTTAGTTCCTGACACATATGGCCATAGTTTTCCCCCCTTCAGGTAAGCCACCATATGTGTTTTCCAAAAATTCCAGTTGAAACCGTTTTCATCCAACTGTTCAGTTTCGTCATACCAGAGTACCTTGAAGGAATCAGGCATCTTTACGAAGAGTTCAAGTTTCGGTGTCAAATTTGAGGTAAGTTTCTGTTATTTGTTTAGTTAAGGCCGGGGCCCATAACCTGTGAAATTCTAAACAGAGATATAATTCAGACTTTGTCTCAGGGTCTCTTATATTTGTGCAGTAGCTACCTAAACAGAGATATAACTAGATATTCATGATGAGCCTAAATATAAGTCTAATCATAAGAAGGAAAGTACTCACTTCAGACTTCGTCTCGAGGTCTGAAGTGGTACTGCGAAAGAGACTTGCTTTTATAGAAAGTTCAAACAAAAAGAAAAAATGAAACAAAAGGACTAAGACAAAGGATATTCCACCTTCCATGCCACTCTTCCTTTATTAATAATAGAACAAAAGGATTGAAATGAGAAATGCCACACCGGTGTCTGTGCTGAGAGAATGGATCCTGGAGATGGAGGTCTGGACTGATCTGCTCCAGTTAGAAATCTCAACATGATCAGTATGGATGCCCGTCTTTGGGCTCTGGGAGCAGACGTCAAGAGGCTGTCTGATGCTTCTGAGATGCGGAACACTATCCACACTGACAATCAGGACTGTCCGAAGTGGAACTGTTGGTGCAGCGGTCTTGCTCCAGCTCCTCATGCGACGGAGGATCAGACGGAATCGGATCCGAGCATGGTGGATGTGATGCCCAAGGCGGGGCGGTCAGTTAACCCGGTCGACCCAGTGTCGGGGCCGAGTGAGGAAGGAAAGGGCAAGGGGGTGGACTTGTTCCAACATTACAATCCTTCCAATCCCGATATTAATCATTCTGTGTTCTATGGTGATGACTAGTTTGTTCGTAATTGTTTGAAAATATCAATAATGGTCATGGCTGAATTCGTGGTGGCCTCGGTCATGGTTGTCATAATGTTGACGCTAGGACCGGGTTGGGAAAAACTCGGGGGTGTCCTGCAAAAATGCGAGTTTTGGTAGTAACCATGTCAAGGTTTTTTCTTTAGTGAATTTATCATGTTATCAACAAGGGTCTAGGCTAAGCAAGAGATCTACAAATAGTACCCCTTGTCTAAGGGGCAGTACAGTTTGAGGGTCATGATTTCCTGAGTGGAAATTTCTTGGGGGTCGAATTTGAGTGCTACGGCTTAGGTACCAAGAGTCAGTTCGGACATAGGCTAAACAAAGTAGTACTCAATGCCCTATCGATCGTTAGATCGCGGTGGGTGAGCATGTGGTGTCCGGTAACTAGAATCTGACGGATTTCCAAAGGGTCATGGTCGAAACTTATCGACAGGTGGTCACGGTTGTTTCGGGAACTGAAGAAAGTGGATGCATTGTTTGTTTTGCTCCTTGGGCACTGTCGACTTGTTCAATGCAAATGACTGGCACTGGAGCTGGGGGCCTGTGCCTAATCTTTGGATTCCGAGGCATCCGATGCTTCAGATTCCTCCTCGACTTCTTCTGCTACAGAGGGTGCGTGTCCTTGGGTGACTGTGGTAGGGGATCTCAGGCATTCTTTGGCTGTGTGACCCGATCTACCACAGAAGAGGCAGAGGTGTTGTTCAAATCGGCGTTGGCATTCTTGAGGCATAAGTTTTCCGTCTTTCCCTAATCTGGACAATAGGTCCATGGTAGTCCTGCTGCCACTGGACGGGGTCGCAGGTTGGCCTACATTGGCCGTCTTATTGCCCATGTTAGAGGCGGGGTACGTGTTCATGGAGGTTCTTCCTCTATCATATGGGCAGTCGAAGTTCTGGTTTGAGGCAGATTCTCTGGTGACTTCTGATTGACGTTCCCAGTAGTGGGCGTCAATGGACTGGGATAGGAGGTGGAATTGGAGTAGGAAATGTGGTTTCCCTACTCTGGAGATCTCGTCCTTGATCCTCCTGGGAAGTCCGTTGTAGAATTGCTGACAGAGTGCGGCGTCGCCCCAGTGGACGCGGGTGGCTAGTCAGTTGAATTCAACTACATAATTCGTGATGTGTTGGTTGTCACACATGCGGAGGTTTTCGAGGTCCGCTTAGGCCTCTCCTTCCGGGTCATGGGGTCCAAAGTTGGTCTTGAGTTCAGAAATGAACTTGTCATAGTCGTAGAGCCAGTCTGGCTCGTCGGGGTGGTGAGGGCTGGTTCAAACCAATTCAGGGTGGTACCAGTCAGGTATGATAACACATAGGTTACCTTGGTGCTGTTGGAGTCAAAAGCATCAGGGCGGTCACGGAAGTTCAGCATACACTGCACTAAAAAGGCTTGTAGCTTCCTCAAATCAGATCCGTTGAAGGGATCTGGGTCTCAAACCTTGGTGGCACGGGGGGCTGATCTTCTAGGGGAGGCCAGATTGCTTGCTAATATGGCAATGGCCTGGGTAAGGTCAGGCACATTGTTTGATGGCAGGGAAGGTCTAATAAGACTGATAACTGACACACAGAGCAACAAGTGCCTTTGGGGCTTGTCAATATAGATGCTAAAGACATGTATATTATAGAGTAACTACTAACCTTTGGGGCTTGTCAATATAGATGCTAAAGACAAGACCCAAAGGTGTGCAATGGTGCGTCGTTATGGGCGCTTACTTTAAGCGCCAGAGCACGCAAATGCAGGAATGAAAAGCACACAAGAGAAACACAAAGGTGCAAGAATAAAACACAATGCAGGGGAATAAAATCATACCCCAACATTGTTTGGCCCTATAGCAGGGGCTCCTCTGGTGGTGGAGGGGGTGGTGCTACGGCGGGTGGTACGAGGTGGGGCTGGGCAACGGGTGGTGGTGCAGCGGGTGGTGGTACGGCGGGGGGTGGTGCAATGAATGGTGGTGCGGCCTGTGGGGGGGCAGTGCATGGTGGTGGTGCAAATGGTGGTGGTATGAAAGGGGGAGATGTGAGGTATGGGGGTACCATGGATGATGATCTAGACGTGGTCGGTACTGCTGAGGATGATCCTGAACTGGAGGGCATCTCCGGGGGTGACGGTTGGTTGGTCACCAGGGGGTTCACGAGGAACGGGTTGGTCATACTTGAGTGTGGGCATAAGTCCGTGTTTGAGAATCCGGAGTCTGAAGAGGGTTCCGGGGGGTGCACAGGGGTCTGAGGTGTCTGAAAACTTGGTCCAGGGATGGGTAGTTCTCGGGGGATGGACACATGGCGGGCAGATGCCTGGGTGATTGTCTGTAGGGCTTGCGAATGCGTGATTGGTCTTGAACCCATGACAATCAGGAGTGTAAGTACGAATATACTGTTAAGTCTGTATGTCAGGCACTTAGCTAGTACTTCCAAAAGGGCTATCCAGGTTAGTGTGGAGGTCTGTAATAGGGCCAAGGACCGAAGTTGGAAGTCGGACAGACTACGGATGGAGGCGGAAGTGCCGGGAACTTAGGGTCGGTCGCGGATTAGTTCAATTCGGTCACTGAAGTGTTTGAGGTCAAAGGGACTTGGCTTCAACTTATGTGTTGTGCCCTCCTCGATCATCTGTCCCTAATTTTAGAAAGGAGGCGGGAGTTTACCAGAAATGAATTGGAAACTAGGTGGTAGACTAAGTCAATATTCGTACTAGCAAACAGTCCAGTCAACTGGAAGACTATATACATGCGACTATCCTTGTACTATCTTTGCCGGTCATAAAACAAGGAGAAAGGGAGTACAAGGGGTCAATATAAAAGAGAAAACAAGGGAGTGAGGTACGCGATGGTCCTGCGCATCAGTTATCAAAGTATTGAGTCTTCGGTCGGAGACGGACTCGGGGATGGTGTCTCGGTCATGATGGGAATGGGAGCGGGAACATGGTTTCTTGGTTGGACTTGTCGGGAATGGGAACTATGGAAAACAATCCTTCGTCCTTTTGGTTGGAAAGGTCTCGGAACAGAAGAGGGTAGTTGTGGGGGTTAATGTGGGTTGTTGAAAGCATGGGCTATAACAGCATGCTTGTATACCAGAACGGCTGGCAAGTTTTTCGGGAGGGACCTCTCGGTCAATGTTGTCATTTGGCATGTTTGGCCAAGGTCTCATCCGTCCATCCCTATTCATTCCGGTTCTTTCACTTCATATATACGTGTCATATGCATTTATGACCCTTCTCTGTTCTTCTTGGCTAGAGGCCGACACCTTTAGTAGACGGTGGGACATCTACCTAAAAGGGGGGGGTGGTGACCAGCTAGAAACTGCGCAAACTCCCCTCCTGAAGACGTTCCTTCTCCCAAAAACCACCTCCATTTTTCACTCTCCTGTCCTTCACCTTCTCCAACTCCTTCAGTCTTAAATCCTATTCCCTCCCACTCCGTCTTTTCACCCATCCTCCTTCCCGTCTTCCCTCCTCCCCAATCCTTTCTCTGCCCGCTCAGTCCCTACCATCTATCATCATGAACTCCACCTCCAACACTCCGCTCTCCCTTCAAATACAACAACCGGACCTGCCGAACACCTCGGCATATTCAACTTGTTCCTTCTTCTCTTATTTTCTTTCTACCATAAAATATATATATATATAATTTTAACAAAAATCCTCATATCAATTTCTAAACATCCTGACTATCTTTACCATCACCCTCCCTCCGTTTCCCTTTCCTCTTATCCTCCCTCTCCCTGTCCCCTTTATCATCACCCGCCGACCTAACCTCACCTCTGTCTGGACCTCCCGAACCTCCCGACACCCCACGCTGATCCTCACCCAAGGACACAATCATGCGACCAACCATCCGAAGCCCTTCTACCATGTGGATAAGGACTTGACCCATCTGTATCTGCTTCTGTAACAGATCCTCCCAGACCTCGACGAGAGGCCAAGATCCCAATCCCTCAAGTGGAGGGACTTCCACAGTCACCAATCGCCCACTGGGCCTCAGAGCCACTTCACAATCGTTGGACTGTATAGTATCATCCCACCTTGGCCTCTTCATTAATGGTTCCTCCACTTTCTCGGTCTGACTTCTGTCTTCCCAAACACTATCTCCCTCATCATCATCCGGAAGACTCTTGGCCTGGGAATCCCACAGTACAGCCAGATTACACCCAATGTTGTGCCGTTTACATTCCTGGCATGCAGAACCTGTTGGAATCAGACATTTCCGACATTACCGATGACACATCGTTCACTTAGGACCCATTTGTTCTTTTTTATCATTGTTTTATTTTTCTCATTCTTCTTATTTATCATTGTCTCCATTGCTGCGCATTTCCTATTGTAACATTCCACAGTCTCGTAGTATAAAGAGCAGTAGATAATTTATCTCTCCTCAGTCGCATTACCAACGACTGAGGTGAGACATTTAGTTTTCTAACCTAGATACGCTGTACTAAATGCGTCTGTAGACTTTATTTAGGTATTAATGAATTCGAGTCGCATTACCAACGACTGAGACTTTATTTAGATTATAAGAGGTTATGGGCCCCGCCACTCAATCAATGGATACTACCCCCATTACCAGCTCGTCATTCTTCAATGTCCCCCTGCTTGCCGAAGATGGTTCGAACTGGATCATATATAAAGGCCGACTATTGACAGCAGTAAATGCAAGAGGAAGCACCATGAGACAGTATATTGACGGGACGGCAAAGGAACCTAACCCACTAATGCAAGATAAAGTGGGAGTCCCACAAAGCCCAAATGGAGGAGCAGCGACTCCTGATGAAATTAAGAACAATCTAAAAGAGATACAAGAATACCATTACTTGAACTCACTGGTCAAACAGCAAATCTTTGGTACTATAACGGACGAGATGTACTTGCGAGTACAAGAATTTGACAGTGCCTCTAGAATATGGATGGAGCTATGTTCAATCCATCAAGACAAGACAAAATTGACGCAAACTGACCTCCGCTGACGTATGCATGAAACACGCTGTCACGAAGAAAGTGATATCAAGGAGCATTTTGGGGCTTTACGAAGAATGAAGCAATCATTAGCAGGAATGGGAGTGAAGGTAGAAGATGAAGACTATACCGCTATTCTCATAGGATCCCTACCAGAATCATATCGACCGACATTATCTGCAGTCAGCGCCAATGCCCACATGAATGGCAAGGATATAACCTCAAATGACCTAATAAAAGTCATTACCGAAGAATATGAGCACAGACAACTCATAGGACAACTTTTGACAAAGAAGGGAGAAAATTCTGCCCTTTCTGCAAGGTTCAATAATCCAAATCCACGAAACCCTGGAAAGGGAGACATCGAGTGTTACAACTGCCACCGAAAGGGTCATTACAGATCGGACTGTTGGAGACCAGGAGGTGGAAAAGAAGGACAAGGACCCCAGCACCAAGGGCGCAATAACCGCAATAATGGAGCTCAGATAAATCAATCTGCAAGTGCTGCAAGCACCCCCATACCTCAAGATAATTTTGCATTTACCTCTGCAGAAATTATCAATAATGCAGTAGCAATTATAGACTCAGGAGCAACATCACATTTTTGTCCAGATCGGTCTAACTTCATCACCTTCTTTGACATACCTCCCCAAGATGTGTGTACAGCCAATGGTTCTACTATAAGCGTCATTGGAAGAGGAGATATCAAAATAAACCTACCCCTAGGTAACAAGACAACAGAAGTAATGTTAAAAAATGCACTCTATACTCCAAAAATGTCGCTCACCCTTATCTCCACCAACCGCATCACTTCGGCTGGATTTACGATCCAATTTGAAGAAAATATGTGCAAAATTATTTCTCCTGCACCGCACAAGAAAACCATAGCAGAGATCCCACTAGTTAATGGGTTATACACCATCCACAGTCCATTCACCCACCAAGCACATGCAACACAAGAAAAACTCTCTGTGCATACAGTTCATCGAATTCTAGGACATGTAGCCCAAAATGCCATCATTGATGCAGTAAAAAAGGGGCTTATAGAAGGTGTAGAGTTCAACTCCACCTCCATTCCTGAATTCTGCGATGCGTGTACAAAAGCTAAAGCAGTACGACAGCCATTTCCAGAAGAATCCCAGAACAGGGCTCATTCATATGGAGAAATAGTCCACACCGATCTATGGGGACCTGCACAAACAACTAGCATTGGTGGTAGCCTATACTACATCAGTTTCACAGATGACTATAGCCAGGAAACGCAAATCTATTTCCTCCGACTCAAGTCTGATGCACTTCAAGCGTTAAAATACTATGTAGCAGAAATGATGTGACAACACCCAGAAGCAAAACTGCAGATATTGAGATCAGATAGAGGAGGAGAGTATTTGAACGAAGAATTTGATGACTACCTGAAGTCTAATGGTATCAAGCGACAGCTCACTGTCCATGATTTGCCCCAGCAAAATGGAGTAGCAGAGAGACTAAACCGTACTTTGGTCGAACATGCATGTGCAATGTTGCTTGGAAGAAACATGCCAAAGTTCTTATGGCCGGAAGCCATTAATTATGCAACTTGGCTGAAAAACCGCCTACCATCTCGTGCCATCCCAGGTGAAACACCTTATTCCCTAGTCTACAAAACAACACCCAATCTTTCACAAGCTCATGAATTTGGAGGAAAACTGTATATCCACTCTATCACTGGAGGAAAACTAGCGGCACGAGCAGATGAAGCTATATTTGTTGGGATTGACACAGAGAGTAAAGGTTACCGTGTTTATTGGCCAGAAAAAAGACGAGTAAGCATTGAGCGCAATGTAACATTTGCACCCATTACTGCTACTGTATCAGTGGATGACACAGATATGGGGGAGCTGGCATCTGAACTCATACCACAACCTGTCCCAGCCACATCACCAATACAAAACCTACCACCTCCACCACCGGTAACACCACCTAGACCATTACAAGCAATGCCGCAACCAACTACACCACAAATAACACGGGTCCGACCACCTGCAGGATATTACCGGAATCTGATCGAAGGAGAACATGCAGATGTAGCTACCGTAGAAGATCAAGGTTTATCTGAATCTGAAATACACTGGGCGTTAGCAGCTGTGGAACCAGAACCTACACTGAAGGAGGCACTTACTGGTCCAGATGCAGCAGAATGGCAGGAAGCAATCCATTATGAACTCGGGCAACTCGAGAAACTTGGAGCATGGAAGATAATAAAACCACCACCCCATGTCAACATAATTCCATGCCACTATGTATTGGCAACCAAACAAGGACCTGATGGAGAAAAGTTAAAACTGGGTGCGCGACTTGTAGCTAATGGGCAGCGACAAAAATATGGACTAGATTACTCAGCAACATTTGCTCCAACCACCAATATGACTACCATCCGTACCGTGCTAACTATGGCAGCTCGTCAAGACTGGGAAATCCACCAAGTTGACATCAAGAGTGCCTATCTTAATGCAGAACTCCATGATGAAATCTACATGTGGGCACCACCAGGATATCTAAAACCAGAAGACCAAGGAAAAGTCCTAAAACTCCTCCGGAGCCTATATGGACTAAAACAAGCAGGGTTTGAATGGGCAGAAGAACTGGAAAAGTATTTCTTAAACACTGGATTCACAAGATCGCAAGTCGACCAAGCCGTATATTTCAAGAGGAGGAGCGATGAACACATGGTCATCACAGTATCAGTAGATGACATGGCTATTACCTCGAAATACCTTCGACACATTATGGAATTCAAAGCACAACTACGAATGAGGTTTGACATTTCCGATCTGGGGGAGTTAAGTTGGTTATTAGGCCTCAAGGTTGAACGCGATCGCCAAAACCGATCTATAGCATTATCACAACAAGCGTATGTATGAACTGTTGTAGAATGCTTCCGGCTTCAAAATGCAAAGTTGGCGCGTATCCCTATGCACTCGGGAAGTGTTTTTTCAGTTGATCAATCTCCATCCTCTGCTGAACAAGCAGGAAACATGCAAGAAGTTCCCTACCAACAAGCAATAGGATCCCTAATGTACGCAGCCACAAGCACCCGACCTGACATAATGTTTCCTATTGCAATTCTGTCGCAATTTATGCGAAATCCTGGACGCGCACATTGGGAGGCCGTGAAGAATATCATCCATTACCTTAAAGGTACAGCGGATTTCCGACTAACCTTAGGAACGAGTGACACTGGATTAGAGGCCTACATTGATGCAGACTGGGCATCACAACCACATCGACATTCAATGTCAGGATACACAGTTTACCTCCATGGATCCCCGGTTGCATGGAGTGCACGAAAACAATCAATCATTGCACTCTCCACTGCCGAAGCGGAATACATTGCACTTGCGGCAGTTGCTCAGGAAGTCCTATATTTGCAGGCATTCTTAGAAGAGATATATGGACCAACACCATCCCCAATTCCTATTTATTGCGATAATCAAGGTGCAATTACATTGGCGTCGAATAACAGTTCCATGCACGAACGAAACACATCGACATCCAATATCATTTCATCTGACACCTAATCCGTAACAGAACTTTTGATCTCTTATACTGTCCTACAGAAAACAACATAGCGGACGTGTTTACTAAACCCTTACCTCAACCTCGACTCCAGAAATTACGCGCAGCACTTCAGCTAAGTCCCACGCGTGGGGGAGTGTTGGAATCAGACATTTCCGACATTACCGATGACGTGCCGTTCACTTAGGACCCATTTGTTCTTTTTTATCATTGTTTTATTTTTCTCATTCTTCTTATTTATCGTTGTCTCCATTGCTGCACATTTCCTATTGTAACATTCCACAGTCTCGTAGTATAAAGAGCAGTAGATAATTTATCTCTCCTCAGTCGCATTACCAACGACTGAGGTGAGACATTTAGTTTTCTAACCTAGATACGCTGTACTAAATGCGTCTGTAGACTTTATTTAGGTATTAATGAATTCGAGTTGCATTACCAACGACTGAGACTTTATTTAGATTATAAGAGAACCTGGCCCCGAGATGCTGCACTCACGATCCCTGTCAGGCTCCAAGAATGCCAAGGAGTGGCCAAGTCCTGCAGGCCGGGAATAGTGGCATGGCTTCAACGTGCTCGTGTGTTGTGCCCTACTTCCCATGCGTGCCACCAATTTGGGACAGAGGGACACCCGGGAGAGTGCCGAGAGTGTCGGCCCAGGTAAAGGACTTGGGACAGGAGAAGGGAGGACAAGAAGGCATAAACCTAGTTGATTTCCAGAACAAAGAACCATCTACATACATTGGCTACTTATATAGGCTAATAAGTGAGATGTGGAACAGAGTGGCACAAGGAATGGAGAACAATAAGGTATGAAGAATCATGTGGAGGTACTGTCCACAATGATCAAGAATAGAACAAGGAATGTGGATGATAATAGAACAATAAAGTATGGCTGAGGACAAAAGAGTGAGTGAGAATAGAACAATGGGAGTTGTCAAGTCCACGTACCGAGGTCCCGGAGACTCGCCAGTACCGACCAAACAACTGCCCTACATCCACGTACAAGTGTCCACGCCGCATGCACATCACTTGATACCATGTTCTCGGTTCGGCACATCCGTCATACTATTCGTTCGTTTCTCAATCCGCCCCACCTCGGTACCTCCTACCCCTTGTGTTATCCTCGGTTACAGTCATTGTTTTATATCTGGCCACTCCTTATTGTCCCATTTCGAGTCACGATCCCATTATACTGTCTTTTATTGTTCTATCCCCGCTTTGCATTCCTTGTTCTAATTTTGTTCGTTGTGGACAACAACCACATGCTCTGCATACCTTGTTGTCCCACATTCCTTATTCCACATGTCGCTTCTTAACCTATATAAGTAGGACATGCATGTACATACTTCCTCATTCTGGGTATCGACTAGGCTTAGGCCCTTCTACCTTCTTCCCCTCTGTTAAGTCCTCGACTCGGGCCGGCATCTTCAGCATCCCCCTGAGTATCTGTCTGTCGCAATTACAGTGGCACGCACGGCAAGTAGGGCGCAACGCACGAGTATGTTGAAGCCAACGCCACTACTCTTGGCCTGCAGGACTTGGCCATAGTCCGCCCAACCTTTCGACAACACCCTTCGGCAGTACCGAAGTCCGTCAGTATCCGACTCCTGACAGGAGTGGCCAAAATATAAAACAATAGGGCCACTGCTGAGTGACAACAAAGAGTGAATGTTCTGAGGGTAAACAGGCAAGGGGAATGAAGGAATGACAAAGGATAGAGGGGACAGGATGAGGAAAGTGAACCAAATGATGAGCCAAATGTACAGGACTGAGACCATGTACTGGCGAGGGATGACTTGTCACTGGTGTGTGGGACTAAAAGGCAAGGGTTGTTCAGTTGGTACTACCGAGTGAACTGGAGCTTGGTATTGGGGGCTTGACAATCCCGCCTCTTACACTCCTTGCATCGAGGGCATAGAATTGGGGACCACTCTTCATTGGCCGCTTGCTGAAAAGAAAATCAATAAACAATAAAATGGGAAAAAATCTTTGGCACATACCTCGGCAACTCTAGGCCACTTAATTGCTCCTCCACCCATCATTTCCATGCCCCCATCCCCTCCGGGTGAAGTAACCTCCAGGATCCCCAATATTTCCGTAGTTCCCACAACCCCCACATCCTGGACCATGGGTGCTCCAAAATCCTCAAGGATGTTATTCTCCACACATTCTTCAAACACCCATGCATCCATCTGCCTGACCATTTCAGCCTGTCTGGCCTCAGACTCTCGGTCTACCCACTGTTCGATGGTTGCCTGAATTTCAACATCTACCTGCCATTCTCCAGGACCCACTATTTCTCTTTGGCTACCTCCCTCACAGTAGTCAGTACCGAAGCACCATTGGCCCAACCCGTCTCCTCCAACTCACATACATCGGACACGTATTCCATTTCTGGCGATTCTGATGCACTGCTGTTACGTGTTTCAGAGATGATGGAAAGAAGAAAAAGGTTCCAGATTCGAACCTTTGCATGACGTCACATTTAGGTGTTCTGAACCATATATTCAATCTCTGACTATCGGCTTCATGGGTTCAGCCGCTAAGGGGGGGATACTGTCAAGTACACGTACTGAGGATCCAGTAACTCGGCAGTACCGACTAAAATACTCCATTAGTAACCAAGTACGAACCATTCAATGAGTTTTTCTCGGCCAGACGCACATATTGGTCACATTCCTCATTCCCATCCCATGCCTACTCCTCAGCCCTCGGTCTGCCTCACCTCGGGACTTCCTGCCCTTGTGTTATCCTCAGCTACGGCCTTGTTTTATAATCAGGCATTTCCTATTATGGGCACGTCCTATTATTCTGTCCTTTATTGTTTTATCCCCATCTTACATTTCTTATTCTAATTTTACTCACTGTGGACAATAACCACATGCTCTGCATACCTTATTGTTCCACATTCCTTATTCCACATGTCATTTCTTAAACTATATAAGTAGGACATGCATGTACATATTTCCTCATTCTGGGTATTGACTAAGCTTAGGCCCTTCTACCTTCTTCTCCTCTGTTAAGTCCTCGACTCAGGCCGGCATCCTCAGCATCCCCCTGAGTATCTGTCTGTTACAAATACAGTGGCATGCACAGCAAGTAGGGCGCAATGCACGAGTACATTGAAGCCAACACCACTACTCTTGGCCTGTAGGACTTGGCCATAGTCCGCCCAACCTTTCACCAACACCCCTCGGCAGTACCGAAGTCCGTCAGTAACCGACGCTTGACAGGTAGCATAAAAAACATCTCAAGCAGGATGCCCGTATTTCGGGGGCACAAAGGGCCTATGAACATCAGGTAGCTCAGGATATGCAGGTGACTGGGAAGGAGGTGGGTCTCGGACCCTTTGAGTTGAGTCGCCAGGCGCTAATTTGTCATCGTCTTGACTTGTACCAGGTTACTAATCTGGGGATTCCTTCTCTGTTGAGGTCAGAACCCTGCAACAGGTGTCTCAAATGTGGGGAAAATTGCATGTGGACCACGTCGGTCAAGACCTGTGTTCCCTGTCAGAAGAGCAGGGTAAGGTGCGAGGTTGGCGGGGTACCGGTTGTTAAAGGATCGACTTCGATAAAAAGGAGGTGGGAGGAGACAGAGGTTCCTGAGGCATCCTCTGCAAAGAGAATGAAAGTTGAGGTGCCAGTCCCTCCCCTTCTGAAGGCTAGGAATTCCACAAACGAGGATATCCTGAAGGAAATCAGGGATGGTATTTTCACTCTTGGAGCCAACCTAAGGAGGTTGCCAAATGCCTCCAAGATGCGGAATCCTATCAAGATAGATGGTCGGAATCATCCGACAAGCAAGTGGAGACATGGAGGTTTAGTCTGGAGTTGTTGGGCGGTGGTGGGTCGGTCAACTCTGGCACATGGCATGGGGAATGCAGCCTCTAAGAGGGAGAGGACTCCCAGGGGGATGGGTCTGGCGCCTGGTGCAGAAGATGTAACACACAGAGCAGGGCAGCCTATTGAACAGGTGGACCCAGGGTGTGATGTGGAGGGTTCAGCACTTGTGATGGGGCATCTTACTGAAGAGGTGGTTCCAGGGGTTGTGGTGCAGGTGGCGGGGCCATTTCCTGGAGTGGTGGTTCCGGGGGTTATGGCACTGGCAACGGGGCCAATTCCTGGAGTGGTGGTCCCAGTGCCGGAGTCAAGCGGTGGAGGAGATGTAAAGGCAGTGAATTTCTTCTGTCAGCTAGATCCTTCCAATTTTGAACTGGAGCATTCCTTGTTTTATGGTGATGACTGATAATGTATGTTCATGTTGATTTGAATTTAATGGTATTTTTTGTGTCAGAGGCTTGGGGGTCATGGTCAGTGTGGCTACGGTGGTCATGGGAGTTGTGGTGGTCTTGGGGGTCGTAGGAGTCATGGTGGTTGTGGTGGTTATGATGGCCGGTAGTCAGGCGGCGGTGGTGTCATTGGGATTCAGAGAATGTTCTGCAATTCGAGTCTTGGTTTGAACTGTGTCAACAGTTCAGTTCGTATTAACATTTTAAACAAGATAGGTTCTAGTCTAAGAGAGAATCTTCACATGGTACCATTTTGTCTAAGGGATGGTATGGGTCTGCAATGGTCAGGGTTCTTTCTGAGCAGAGTTTTTGGATGGTCGGATTGAGCGCTGAGTAAAACTGCTGGCTCCATGGTACCAAGAATCAGTTAGGACAAATATCTAAACAAGCAGTACTCAATGCCCTGTCGATCGACGGATCATAGTAGGTGAGCATATGGTATCCTTACAACTAGAATTCTGATGGAGTTTGGAGGGTCGGAGTTGGTTCCGAAGAAACAGGTCAAAATCTTTTTGACATTTGCTCACGGGTGGTCATATTCCTGAAAAGGTTGGATGCATTGTTTGTTTTACTCCCTGGGCACAGTTGGTATTCAACACGAACAACTGGTGCTAGAGTTGGGGGCCTTGCTTCTTATTCCTCGGTTTCCAAAACTTCCTCGGTTTTGGATTCTTCTTCAACTTCTTCTGTCATGGAGGCTACACACCCTTTAGTGACTGTGGTGGTGGATCTTGGGCATTCCTTAGCTGAGTGGCCCAATCTGCCACAGAAGAGGCAGAGGTTTTGTTCGAAGCAGTGTTGCTGTTCTTGTGGTGTAAGTTTTCCATCTTTTCCAATTTTGGATGAAAGGTCCGTGGTAGTCCTGCTGCCACTGGATGGGGTCACGGGTTGGCCTGAATTGGCTGTCTTATTGCCCATGTTAGGGGCTGAATACATGGTCATGGGGGTCCTCCCTCTGTCATAGGGGTGGTCAAAGTTCCAGGTAGAGGGAGGCTCTCTGGCAATTTCCAATTGTCACTCCCAGTAGCGGGCATCGATGGATTGGGACAGGAGGCAGAGTTGGAGCAGGGAGTGGGGCTTTCCAACTCTGGAAATCTCATCCTTGATCCTGCCGAGGAGTCTGTTGTAGAACTGGTGACAAAGTGTAGTGTCGCCCTAGTGGATGTGGGTGGCTAGTCGATTGAACTCGACTACATATTTCATGATGCCCTGGTTATTGCACATGCAGAGGTTCTTGAGGTCCACTTTGGCCTCTCATTCTGGGTCATGGGGGCCGAAGTTGGTTTTGAGTTTGTTAATGAACTCTGCATAGTCATAGAGCCAGTCTGGCTTGTCAGGGGCAGAAAGGGCTGGTTCAAACCAGTCCAGGGTGGTACCAGTCAGGTACGACAGTATGTAGGTTACCTTGGTGCTGTCGGTATTGAAAGCATCAGGGTGGTCACAGAAGTTCAGACTACACTGCACTAGGAATGCTTGTAGTTTCCTCGAATCAGATCTGTCGAAGGTATCCAGATCCCAGACCTTGGTGGCACAGGGGGCTGATCTTCTAGGGCTGGCCAAGTTGCTTGCCAGCATAATGAGGGCCTGAGTGAGATCAGGCACGACATTGGGTCCTAAGGTGGGGGCCCCTCCTAGGTGTACAGGAGGTGGCAGTGCTGTGGCAGGTGGTGTGACATGGGGCTGGACAATGGGGGGTGGTGCAGTGGGCGGAGGTACGACAGGTGGTGGTGCAACGAGTGGTAGTGCCATGGGCAGAGGTGTGAAGGGTGGTAGTACATAGAGGGGAGATGCAACAGGGGGTGGTGCCCAAGAGGTTGACGGCACTGCTGAGGATGGTCCTGAACTGGATTGCATCTCTGAGGGCAACAATTGTGAGTTGCTAGGGGGTGGTTCATGAGGAACGGGTTGGTCATATTCAAACATGGGTGTAGGTCTGTGTCTGAGAATCTGGAGTTGGATGAAGGTTCCAGAGGGTGTGCTAGGGTCTGAGGTATCTGGAACCCTGGTCTGGGGGCAGACAGCTCTCGGGAGACAGATGCATGGTGGGAAGATGCCTGAGTGAGTGTCTGTAGGGCTTGTGAGTGCATGATAGGTCTCATACTTTATGATGATCAGGAGTGTGGGTACAAATATACTGTTAAATCCAAGTGTTGGCTCTTAGCTAGGGGCTTCCAGAAGGGCTTCCAGAGGTTCCGAATGATTTCCAAGGGAGGGTTCATACTCTGGAGGTGGAGGGGCTGGATGTCGCGGGTTTATGGTCAGAATCGGAAAGGGGTGGAAGGACAGGAAGCACCAGGGGGGTCAAGGACTGTTCACAGTAGTAGGTGGTTTGAGTGGTTCAAGGTTGCAGGGACTTGGCTTCAACTTATGTGTTGTGCCCTCCTTGATTGTCTGTCCCTAATTTTGGAAAGTCAGAAAGTTTACCAGAACTGAATCGGAAACTACAATGCAGAATTAAGTCGATATTCATACTGGCAAATAGCCCAGTCAACTGGAGTCTTATATACATATATCTAGTCTTTGTACTATCTTTTGCTGAGTAAAGACAAGGGGGGAAGAGAGTACAAGGGGCAATATAGAACGAAGAACGAGGGAGTGAGGTATGTGATGATCCTGTGCATTGTTTATCAAAGGAGCGGAACCTTGGTTCCGGAATCTTTAGAGGTTCGGGAATGCAGAACCTTGGGTTGATACAATGGAATATGGAAAGTGGTTATTCAGGCTTTGAGCAGTCAGACAGGTCCCAGAAATGGTATGGGTGGTTATGGGGGTTAATGTGGGTTTATTGGCACCATGGGCCATAACAGTAGTTGTGAAGGTGAGGATGTACCTATTTTTTCACATTTATGTAGGTCATGGGTACTGCTACATGTACAGAGGAGACAGGCATAAAGGATAGCCTGTGGGATGAGATCTTAAAGATAATGCATTAGCATCAATTCTGCGAGCAAACCCGACCAAAAAAATTAGCAGAACTCACCTACCAATCTATCTTTTCACTGATTTCAAACTTCAGGGGTGCAGAGGGAAACCCTCTGGATGTGTGCACAGGGCAAAAAGCCTTCTTGAGCTTCTTGAGCTTCACAAAGCACACATGTCTGTAAGCACTTTTACCAACAATGTAGTGAATCTTGAAGTGGGAAAGGTTCACCAACACTGACTTTGCACATGGTGTGTAGTGCATGCAACCACAGGCAGGATGTGGCAACAGCAGCACACTGCATGTCTGAACAGCCCAACATGGTGGGAGTGTTAGAAGGTGCATTGTGCATGTGTGCACCAGCTGGGTGGATGGTGGGGAGAAGAAGAGAGACACGATTGTTGAACCAGTTGCATGACCAGGGTATGGCTAGGCTTAGGGATTAGGTTAGATAATAATTTTTCTTACAAAGTGCTGACTAAAAACCTACTTGGAGCCACAAAAGTTGTATTTGATATCACAAGCAGCCTCCTACCCTCTGGGCAGAAGAAGCCAGCCATAGCCAAGCTAGCCCACCCCAGCCAGCCCACCCCATCCAAAACCCCAGCAAAGCCCAGCCAAAACCCCAGCAGAGCCCATCAGAAATCCCAGCAGAGCCCAGCAGAAACCCCAGCAGAGCCTAGCTGAAACACCAGTAGAGCGCAGCAGAAGCCCAGCCAAAACCCCAGCCAAAACCCAGACA
>QLPG01002667.1:0-19238 GCA_003314385.1 Gomphus sp. MG54
TATTGAGGTTGATCTCTCAGGGGTGAGATGCTAGTTTGCACCCAACAAGGAGAAGAATGTAGAAGGGCCTAAGCCTAGTCGATACCCAGAATGAAGAAGTATGTACATCCATGTCCTACTTATATAGGTTAAGAAGCGACATGTGGAATAAGGAATGTGGGACAACAAGGTATGCAACGCATGTGGTTATTGTCCACAACGAGTAAAATTAGAATAAGAGATGTAGGGTGGAAATAGAACAATGAAGGACAGAATAATAGGACGTGTCCTAGCACAATAGGAAATGCCCGATTGTAAAACAAGGCCATAACCGAAGATAACACAAGGGCAAGAAGTGCCGAGGTGAGGCGGACCGAGGAGTGAGGAGTGGGCGTAGGAATGAGGGGTGTGACCAATATGTGCGTCTGGCCGAGAACGACTCATTGAATGGTTTGTGCTTGGTTATTAATGGAGTATTTTAGTCGGTACCGCCGAGTTATCGGGTCCTCGGTACGTGTACTTGACAATGTCGGTGCTTAGCTAGAGACTTCCAGAAGGATTTTCGGAGGGTTCCAAATGGTTTCCAAAGGGGGGTTCATATTCCGGGGGCGGAAGGACTAAGGGTCAGACTTGGGATCGGAATTGGAGTGGGGACGAAAGTCGGAAACGCCGGGGGTCTTGGGACTGTTCATGGTATAGGTGTTACGATAGTGAAAAAGATGTAATTGTAATATATTGTAATCTCCCAATGGCGAAGTTATTGGCGAGGTTCGGAGTTGGGGTTGGCTTCAACGTACTTGCGTTGCGCCCACTTGGATCACACGGTCCCCAAATTTTATAATAGCGAGGAAGACGGAAGTAACAGAGGATCTTAGTCAAAATCAGGATTGATTTTCTGACTGAAGACTGAACTAATAGTACAAGGCCTTTTATACTACTTTCTAATCTATTAGGAGTCGAATAGATTCCTATAATAGAATGAGAAAGCCGAGGAGCATGAAAAGCGAGAAACAGAAATACTACATCCCAATAATGATCTCCTCCGTGAGATTGTTGAATGACGTATCACTCAGATTCCCAACAAAGTTACCCTAAGGACGTAATAGCAGATTCGGATATAAAGGAGTGAACGGAATTGCGAACAGATGAAAAGGAAATGAAATGCAATGAAAGATATTAAACGTAAATGAGTTTGGAATGGAAAAGCGAGCATGTGGAATGTGACGTAAATGAGTGGAGTGATTTGACAGGAGCACGTGATGCCAAGACGGATACATGAGGTGCATATAGTCCATGGGCTGAGGGCGTAATGTTGAATAGCGAGTGAGGGCGGAGTTAGGCTGAGTGGGCTGAATTGAATAATCGGCTTGCCGGTGTATGGTTCCTGACAGTATCCCCCCCTTACGGCTGAGTCCCACAAGGCCATGGAAATGAAGTTCTAGAATGGTGGCCCCGTTGGAGTTTGGAAATGCGGAAGCATATAAGAGTAGTCGTGAGGGAGTTTGGGAGGTAACCATCGTCGACATCGCCAATGGAAGGATACTACGTCAACCCTGCCTACGTCCAAAAGCTCATGGGTGCTAACCCTTCACCAATCACCATGTATCTCCGAGGTGACACAAATCTGCCCGTCACTGTCCCATCCCCCTCATCGTCTACGATCACGTGCAGCCAGGCGCTTCTCGAGCAGGAGCACATCGATATGCGAGAGCCCTGGATTGAAGGGGCCAACTCAAAAAGTGCGAAGGTGAGTAAAGTGTTGTCTCGGAATTGACTTAGGCTGACAATGCGTTTGCAGTATGCCTGTCTTCAGATGAGGTATGACATTGGTGACATGAATGGAGTTTTCTATCGGAATGTGAGGTTGGGTGTGGAAGATGACAGCACGCCTTGGTCCCGTGGATTCACCATTAAGAAGCCATGCAATCACTGCAAGAAGTGTTGTAATACATGTCTCAGGAAGTGGGACTTGGACTTGGATTTGGGTGCGTGCGTGTGGTGTAGTGAGAGGGGAGTTGCTTGTAGCGTGAATGAAAGAGGTCGTGGCATGGGTAAGAGGAAAAAGGGTAAGGGAAAGACCAGGGAGCAGAATTCCGAGGATGAGGGAAATCCAAGGTCTGAAAAGCGAGCGAGGGAAGGTATGCCGGAAGATGAAGATGATGGTGCAGGTCCCTCGAAAAGGCCGAGGTTGGAATCCCGAGTGCGTACCCCCCTTTTCCTCCCTGACTCCCATTCTTCACCGCCTCCTCCACCGCCTAACCCTCCTCAGGAATCGTCCCCTCCACCTGACTTGGTGCAGATGCCACAGATTACTGTGTCGTCGCCATCACCAGCCCCACCACCACCAGCTCCACCACCACCTGTGCCACCCCCTTCACCTCCACCCCCACCCCCTGCGCCATCTCCTACACCTCCTCCACCACCGCCCCCTGCGGTTGCCTTATCTCCCAGAGTCCCACCCTCTGCGCCGCCTGCACCTTCACCAGTCATCGCCTTGACTGCTGCCCTACTGGAATTGCAGCGGTCAGTTGAAGAACATCGCAAGGAGTTGCAAGAACACAAGTTCCAAGTCTCGGAGAGCCGAATGACTAATGAGCAATTGCGAGGCAAAGTTAAGGAATTGCGAGGTGAGGTGAGCAAGTTGCGGATGATGTTACAGCAACAAAAACCACAGAGCAGGGACTGGGTGTCTGAGCCGCCTAGGGTGCTTGGCTCTTGGGAAGGTTGGATAGGGAAGAACAGAAATCCAAGGAATGACTTTGATGACATGGATGGAGATGGAAATATAGAGTTGGATTACGGAATTTAAAATGTATATTTGACTTGAATGTGAATTGAAGTTCGGAATAGAGTCGGATTGAAAGTAAGAAATGGTGAAGTGGAAACTGAGGATTGAACTTGAAAACGGAAAGAAGAAGCTGAATTGCGAATTGGAATGAGTGAATCGGAATTGAGAATTTTTTTTGAACTTGAAGGCAGAGAGAATGGAACTGAAATGCGAGAATGATAATGAACGGAATGAGCGAGAGTGAATGGAAGAGAAATTGCGAGGTGCTTATGGAATAGGCAATGGTCCAGGTTTATCTGGATATGACTTGTGAGGTTCTTGAATGAGTTCTGAAGCGTGGTTGAGTTCTGTTGCAAGGAGCCATGAAGTTCCTTCGTCAGTGCCCTCATAACCTGCCCACCACACTAAGTACAACAGCCTACACGCTGTACGTCTATTGTCGATTTTTGAGTCCAGGATCTCGGATATCTCAAATTCGGTTTCGCCGTCGATTATGACTGGGGGAAGAGGAGGTTGAATGCGATTAGGAATGGGATTAGGAGTGGCTGGCTCAAGCATTGAAATGTGGAATACAGGATGTACTGCGTTCATGTAGCCTGGGAGTTTCAGAGTAACAGAGTGAGTACCAGGACGTGCAATGATTTCAAATGGAATCAAAAACTTCTCAGCTAGCTTTTTCGTGGGATGGGTAGTCCTGAGAAATTTGGCTTTGATAAATGCGAGACTGCCAATGGCGAAGTCTGGAGATGGAAGTCGTTTGGCGTCAGCTAAGGGTTGGTACATTTGTTGAGCATCAAGGATGTTGGTTCGAAGTTGCTGGTGCAACTCGTCCAGGTCGACAATGAAGTCTTGCGCTCATGATGAAGCGAGGTCGCGTTCAGGATGAATGGTGAGATTAGGATGATAGCCTTTGTTGGCAAAGAAAGGCGAGATGCCAGTGGTGGCACTGGGAGTGTTGTTATATGCAAACTCTGCGAGGGGTAATAGTGGGGCCCAGTTGTCTTGTTGATAGTTGCAATAGACACGGAGGTACTGTTCTAATGTCTGATTAGTATGCTCAGTCTGGCCATCGCCTTCTGGGTGATAGCCTGAGGTGAAGTGTAACTTCATGTCAAGGGCCTTCCCGAGAGAATGCCAGAAGTGGGACACAAATTCCGAGCCTCTATCTGAAGTGACGTGAGAAGGAATGCCGTGTTTGGAGAATACGTGAAGTATGAAGAGTTCTGCGAGCTGAGAGGAAGTGATGGTAACGGAAGTAGGAATGAAGATAGACTGTTTGGTGAAGCGGTCGACTATGACTAGGATGGCCGTGAATCCCAAGGACGCAGGAAGCTGCTCAATGAACTCCATGGATATCGAGTTCCAGGGTTTGTCTGGCACTGGAAGCTGTTTGAGTAATCCATAAGGCTTGTGACGTTGCGATTTATTCTGCATACACATCGTGCAGGACTTGCAGTAGTCTTTAACAAATGAGAGCATGCCGGGCCAGTTGTAGTCGCATCTGACGAGGTCTATGGTTTTGTTAATTCCGAAGTGTCCAGAAAGAATGTGATCATGCTTAAGTTGTAACACGCATAAGCGTAAGTCTTGGACCTCGGGAACATAGACTCGATCGTCGAATAGCAACAGACCGTTGGAATTAGTCTGCCACTTTGGGTCGTCGTTATTCGTGAGGTGTTTCTGGGCTAAGGAGTCGGAAGGAAGATGATGTCTGATGTCATTCAGGATACGCTCGGTGTCCATAAGAGTTGAGGCCCTCAGTACTGGTTCGACGAGGCTCGTGGCTTGAAGGGACATGGTCAACTGATGTTGGGAGAAGACGGGTCGAAGGTTCTGGGGATTAATGGTGGCATAGTCGCTCATCCCCTCCTTAAGGTAGAGGTCCCACCATCTCGTGAGCGAATCAGGCTTAGTGCCCAAATGACCTGGTCTGAAACGGATGACAAGATTAAACTGAGAGAGGTATTCCGACCACCTAGCTTGACATCTAGTCAACAACTTGGTAGTGCAAAAGTACTCCAAGTTCTTATGATCGGTGATGACATTGACAGGGTCGCCGGAACCTTCTAAGTAATGATGCCACTTTTGAAAAGCTTCGAAAATTGCGAGCAGTTCTTTATTGTGAACATCATAATTGAGTTCTGGAGAGGTGAAAGTTCGGGAATGAAATGCGACAGGATGAAGCTCGCCATCTGGGGAGTGTTGGGAGAGTATAGCTGCTAAAGCATAATATGATGCATCTGTCTCCACAATCAAGGGCAAATCAGGAGTCCAATGAGTTAAAATGGGGGCAGACGTGAATGCCAATTTCAGCTTATTAAACGCATCTCTACACTCCTCACTCCAGTTCCAAGCCAGACCTTTGTGAGTGAGTCAAGTAAGAGGAGTCGTAATAGAGGAGTAGTTGTAAATGAATCTCTGATAGAAGTTCGCAAATCCAAGGAATGATTGAACATCTTTGACTTTACGTGGCTCAGGCCATTGAGTGATGCATTTGACTTTGTCTTCTGCCATCGTGAGACCCTCAGATGAGAGGATATATCCGAGGTATTCAATGGACGTTTGGTGGAAGGAACATTTGTCTTCTTGAGCGTGCAAGTTGTGTTTGCGTAATCGTCATAGAACTTTGCGAACGTGTTCAATATGCGAGGATTCGTCGTTGGACTAGATGAGGATGTCGTCCAAATAGACTATGGTGCAGTTGTCTAAAAGGTTGCCAAAAATGTTGTTCATGAAGCGCTGAAATGCAGCAGGGGCGTTAGAAAGTCCAAAAGGCATGACAAGCCACTCAAAGGATCCATAATGTGTCCTAAAGGCTGTCTTCCATTCATCCCCTTCTGCAATTCGAACGAGGTGATAGGCGTGTCTGAGGTCGATTTTAGTGTATATATGAGCTTTCTTCAGGGCGTCTAAGAGGTCAGAAATAAGGGGAAGTGGATAACGGTCCTTCTTCGTGATTCTGTTTAGACTACGAAGGTCCACACAGAGCCGCAGGGAGCCGTCCTTCTTGCATACGAATAGTACTGGTGCGCTGTGTGACGAGCCTGAGGGTCGAATGAAGCCCATGTTGAGATGCCCGTTGATGAAGTCTCGTAGTGATTGGAGTTTGGATACTGAGAGGGAGTAAATAGGACCAAGAGGGGGCGAAGTGCCATCCTCAAGGTTGATCTTGAGATCGTAGGGTCTGTGAGGGGCTAAAGAATTACCGCACTGTTTACTAAAGACATCAGTGAAATCATGATAGAATTCTGGAACATGCTGTTTAATGCTATCCAGGTTGTCTGAAGAGTCAACCGTAGTGGAGCCTCGAGCGTATTTGTCGAGATCCGTGAGGTTGAGTTGGAAGGCCTGCGAACCTTCTAGTTTGCAGGTGCGAACAAACACTTCTCCATTAACTAGGGCTATCCGCGGAGCCTCCAACTTTGGAGATGGTGATGGATTGCCAGGAAGCGGGGTACTGGACTGTGAAGCAGCAGTTGAGGCCTGAGGTGCTGGAACGGTTGTCGGTTTCGAAGACTTGAAAGTTATACTGCCCAATACCCAGTCAATCGATGGATTGTAGCGGGTGAGCCAGTTAAAGGGAGCAACTGCCATCCAACGTTGTCACATAGAAGGTGACGTTCTGAAGTTCGCCAGTTGGAAATCGGATCGGAATTGTTGTAGTCTGAGTAATGACAGAGTTAGTAGAACCGTCAAATAATTTCAATGGAATAGCAGGAACTGAATTAGTAGGCAAAGAATATTTCTGCACAATTCGTGATTCAATAAAGCAGTCCGAAGAACCACAATCTAAGAGCGTAACAAGAGGAAGTTTGGAAATAAGAGAACAAGACAGATTAAGTATAAGCGAAGTTTTCGAGGTTTCAGAAGTAGAAGATACGCAAGAAATAGCAGAATTAGAAGAAAGGGCGTTCAAGAACAGCACGTGAGAGAGGCTAACGCAATCCTCAGCTCGTGCATCTCTAAGGTTGCAGCTCATTTTTTTGACTCCGATGCCGTGTTTTCTTCGGCATTGGTGTCAGACGTGCTTGCCTTGGTCACGCGTGCTTTCGTCGTTTTCTTGTTATTGTTGGAGTTGTTGGATTTGTTGTTGTTAGAAGAAGAGGTCGATGAGGATTGGGAATTGGATTTGGGACAGTCCTTGACCATGTGACCTTTTGAAGCACACAAGAGACAAAGCCCTGCATCGATTCACCTTTGACGTTCTTCAGGCAATAGCTTCCCATCTTTTCCGAGCTTGGACGCAATGTCATTAGCATTGTTGTTATTGTTGGAAGACTTATCGTTGCCATTCTTCTTCCCCCCCTTCTTACTCTTCTTGTTGTTCGAGTTGTTGGAGTTGGAAGAAGACTGATGGTTGTTGTTGTTGTTAGAGTTGGATTTGGACAAGGACCCATTCAGCTTTGAAGGATTTCCGAAGTTGTCGTACTCCTTGCGTTCCCAGTATCTGCTATCGATCTCGAGAGAGTATTGTCTGAGTTCAGCAAGAGTTTTAAAACAAGGGAAGTTAAGGAGGCTGTCCTTGATACGTCTGGCCAACCCCTTGTACGCCCCATGTGCAAGGGCAGCGTCGTTCCACTGAGTACAAGTGGAGGCTCTGGCAAAGTCGATGAAGTATCGTGCTGCACGATGGTTGTCCTTCATAACTATCTTTCCGAGCTCAATTTCTGCTTGCGCAGCGCTGTTGAATGGACCGAAGTTGGATTCCAATTCTTGACAAAAGTCCCTCCAGACCTTAAGCAAGCTAGGCTCAGGTTGGATCTCACCAAGAATTGCAGGTTCGAAATATTGGAGTGTGGGGCCGGTGAGGTACAAGATGGCGTATTGGACCTTTGACGTGTCCGTCAAGAATACAGACGGACGGTCTCGAAAGTTCAGCGTGCATTGTAAGAAGAATGTTTGCAGCTTAGCTTGATCCGTTCCGTCATAGACCTCTGGCTCCCGAACTTTGGCATGGTGGCCAGGGTTTGTAGAAGATCTAGCAGGTTGTTGTGCTAGTCGGTCAATGAGAGCTTTGACAATCTTGTCTGAACTGGATGAGGAATTAAGGGTCGAGGAATTAAGGTTGGCATTAGGATTAGAAACATGAGTGGGGTTTGGATTTGAGACTTGAATGGGATTCGGATTTGAAACTTGAATGGGGTTCTGAATTGCATCGTCGTCGTCGTCATTGTCATTGAGAGGGTCTTCTTTGTCATTGTCCTCAGGTTCAGGAGGAGCGTTTTCTCCTGACGGGCCATCTTCGCAAATTGAAGGTTGTGCTGACAGCCGTCGAAGTGAGGAAATTTGCTGCAACTGACTAGAGACCTTGACGATGAAGGGTAAATTGCGAGTAGTGGATTGGGTATTCATAATGGTTTGTAATATGCGAAGAGAAGGTGCGATTAAGCGTGGCAGTCAGAAAATACTGTTACGATAGTGAAAAAGACGTAATCATAATATATTGTAATCTCCCAATGGTGAAGTTATTGGCGAGGTTCGGAGTTGGGGTTGGCTTCAACGTACTTGTGTTGCACCCACTTGGATCACACGGTCTCCAAATTTCGTAATAGCGAGGAAGACAGAAGTAACAGAGGATCTTAGTCAAAATCAGGATTGATTTTCTGACTGAAGACTGAACTAATAGTACAAGGCCTTTTATACTACTTTCTAATCTATTAGGAGTCGAATAGATTCCTATAATAGAATGAGAAAGCTGAGGAGCATGAAAAGCGAGAAACAGAAATACTATGTCCCAATAATGATCTCCTCCTTGTTGAGTGACATATCACTCAGATTCCCAATGAAGTTACCCTAAGGACGTAATAGCAGATTTGGATATAAAGGAGTGAATGGAATTGCAAACAGATGAAAAGGAAATGATACGTAATGAAAGATATTAAACGTAAATGAGTTTGGAATGGAAAAGCGAGCATGTGGAATGTGATGTAAATGAGTGGAGTGATTTGACAGGAGCACGTGACGCCAAGACGGATACACGAGGTGCATATAGTCCGTGGGCTGAGGGCGTAATGTTGAATAGCGAGCGAGGGCGGAGTTGGGCTGAGTGGGCTGAATTGAATAATTGGCTTGCCGGCATATGGTTCCTGACAATAGGGTGGTATGAGTGGTTTGAGGTCGCAGGGACTTGGCTTCAACTTATGTGTTGCACCCTCCTCGATCATCTGTCCCTAATTTCGGAGAGTCGGAAAGTTTACCGGAACTTAATCGGAAACTACGATGCAGAATTAAGTCGATATTCATACTGGTGAATAGTCCAGTCGACTGGTGACTTATATACATGTATCTAGTCTTGTACTATCTTTTACTGAGTAAAGATAAGGGGGAAGAGAGTACAAGGGGCAATATAAAGCAAAGAACAAAGGAGTGAGGTACACGATGATCCTGCGCATCGTCTATCAAAGGAGTGGAACCTTGACTTTCAGAATCTTCGGAGGTTCGGAAACATGGAACCTCGGAATGATGTATTGGAGATCTGGAACCTTGGAATGATGTATCCGAGATCTGGAATTTGGTTATTCAGGCTTTGAGCGATCGAAAAGGTCCTGGAAATGGCACGGGTGGTTGTGGTGTTTAGTGTGGGTTTATTGGTGGCATGGGCTATAACAGATGTGGAACACCCCCGTCTTCAGACCCCGATGGGCCAACGAAACCCCCCCAGGACAGTAAATCCTCCGGTTCTTCAGCCACCTGACTGGCCAAAAGGTCAGACTCTAGAGCCTGGGCATCATGTTCCATGGCTCGATCCTTCTCCTCCCTCCTCCTCCTCCGATCTGCCCCCTTTGTTTTTCCCCCTGGCCTTTGGACTTTGCCCCTCCGGTCCTTTCTGATCTTCCGGATGACCTCCAATTTCCGTGCCCCTTCCTCCCTCATCAAGCAAATCCGTTCCACACATTCAACTTTGAAAGTACACACCTGCTCTGAAACTTCTGCTTTGATATCCTGTTCTAGTCCAGACATGGGTGAGGGCAGGAAAGGAACTCAGGGAGAAGAAAAAAAGAGCCCCCTTATATATGCATCGGATGGGCGCTTGCAAAAAAAACCTATTACATCCCAATACACCTAAAAAATAGTCCCGTGCTCTTCTCTGCTCAATTCATGGGAAGATTAAGCTTAGGACCTTGAGGGCTCGGTCCTAGTGGAGGGATACTGTTATGGCCATGCCGCCAACAAACTTACATTAAAACCCCACAACCACCCGCACCATTTCTGGGACCTTTCCGACCACTTAAAACCCAAATAACCACTTTCTGAGTTCCAATGCATCAATCTGAGGTTCCGCATCTCTGAACCTCTGAGGATTCCAAACCTCTGAGGATTCCAAACCCAAGGTTCTGCTCCTTTGATAAATGACATGCAGGATCATCGCGTACCTCACTCCCTTGTTTTTCATTCTATATTTCCCCTTGTACTCTCTCTAGGCATATGTCCCAGGTGACTATGGAAAGAAGGTTATCTAGATAGATAACTATTGTTATAACTATCAAATAGATATGTTGGGAATCCATTATATTCCACCATAGACAGCCCTCCACATGATACAAATGTTTTAGGTTTGGCTAAGCACCGACCCAGGGAGGTGGCTATGGGGGGTGTGGGAGTGAGCGACAGTCGTTTGTGAATGACTCTGGTACTGTCAACATATAGTACCAGTGTGAGTGTGATGTGATACATATCGGGAATTATTCCCAGTGTGTCTGGACAACAATAATATTGCCCTGATGGATCTAGCCTGATATGGCTCGGGGTCATGTGACTGTATCTATGAATAGGGAATAGCATGGGTTAGGCTAACCCGCACGGGTCACTGAGTCAGGTGCCCCTGGGTTTGGGTGTGGGTCAAGCCAAGAGCACCCATGACCCGGCCCAACCTGCCCCCTCAACTATGTACACGTGCGCATGCACGCATACAACACAACCATGCCATATGCACATGCGTATGACATGCATGTGCCAACACGAACATGCCATACGTGCACGTGCCGACACCAACATGCTGTACATGCACACACCGATACCAACTCACCAACACCAACACGCCAATACCAATGCACCGATGCCAACGCACCATCCGTGCACATGCCGATACCAACGCACCGTATGCACATGCATGCTTGCGGCGCATTTGTGTCGTATGTTGCATGTGCGTATGGCGCGTTCATGTCATACGTCATGTGCGCATACGGCGCGTTCAAGTCGTATGTCATGTGCGCATATGGCACATTCGTGTCACATGTCGCATGTGCGTATGGTGCATTTGCGTGTGCATACGGCACATTTGCATGTGCGTACAGCACGTTTGCATGTGTGTATGGCACATTTGCATGTGCATACAGCACGTTTGCATGTGTGTATGGCGTGTTTGCGTCAGCATGTGCAGGTGCAGCACGCACCCGACACCCGTCGACCCATGGGAAAAAACCCATGGGTTGACAGGTTCGGGTTTTCCATGGGTCAGGTGTGGGTCACCCACATTTGACCCATGGGTGACCCATGCCATTCCCTATCTGTGAATATACAGGGGGAAAAGTGACCGCATGGTAATGATGGTCTTTATAGAAAGTGCGAGTAAAATCGCAATTAAATCGTAGTAAACTCAATATGATGTTCCCATTGGGTCTGGGGACGTGAGTGATGACGATGAAGGTAATAGCCCAGTATAATGACATGAGCGATCTAAACTTTGTTGATTACGATGATAAACAGTGTTCTTTGAGTGCGAGACTAATTTATTATTCTCTATCTATCTATCTCTTATAGAGATTCCGAGTCCTGAATATAATAACCACCGTAACTACCCTGAGATGGTGTCTATATGCGGTTGGCTCGATGTGGGTCGCCGCTCCTTCAGTCTATTTCTGTCTGCCCTGTCCGCATGGTTCTATTCAATGTGAAGATGCTTTCTGCTGCTTCTTGCAGTGCCCTCGACCCTATCTTTGGCATTGAGCCCTGTTTCTCTGCTGGTGAGTGCGTGTCACCTGCATACATGCACCCTGAATGTCTATTCTTGTCAAGATTTGGTGACGCCGAGATATCGGTTAAGTCCTGCAAACCGTTACGGGGTGGCTAGGCTTCAACGTGCTCTTGCGTTGCGCCCTGCTCTTCCGTGTGTGCCACTAATTTGGAAAGCGAGAGGAACCTTGAGGGGATGCCAAGGGCGTCGGCTCGAGCGAAGGACTTTAGAAATAGAGAGCGGACAAAGGGGTGCGAATCAATCGATATTCTGAGTGAAGAACTATCTACATACATCCCGCTACTTTTATAGTTAAGAAGCAAGATGTGGAACAGGGTGGCATAAGGAATGGAAACAATAAGGTATGAGGCAACCACATGGAGGCATTGTCCACAGTGATCAGAAATAGAATAAGGAATGTAGGCGGTATTAGAATAATAGAGTATGGCTGAGAATAAGATAATGAAATAGCGGGCGGGAATAGAACAATAGAGGGCGGCCTAAGATAAAACAATGGCAAAGGCCAAGATAATGAGTGGCCGTCATGTTGTTCGGAGGAAACGGGTAAAGGAGTGGATAGGGGGTCGAAGGAACAATGGAAGGGGGTGCACGAGGGGAGTGGTCCATACGATGTACCGGATGTACCAAGTCGAGGTCGCGCGGTGGTGCGAGATAATACGGGTGAGGGCCGGTTGGTCGGTATTCCCGAGTAAGTCGGTACTCGGTGTTGCGGGCTTGACAATTCTCCTGTCTCCTAGTCCGTGAGTGGTATGTCCCTCTATCTCCATGTGTTCTATGACCTATTTCTGCCCTATAGACTCTGTTCTGGGTGCATCTATCTCTGTCTCATCCCACTTGTATTCCTCCCTTGTGGGCACCTAGCATATAGGCCACCGTGTCTTGATCTGCCATCTCTACATATACATATGGTTCTCTTGTATATACTTTTGGATACTTGTAATGGTACTTTTAGTTCTTTTCCAGGGCTCTCTTATTTCTAAATATATCTTTAAGTCCGTCTCTCTACATGAAATGCACTTCTCTGTGCTCCTGACCCTGTATCTCCTCCTTCATCTCCTCCCATCTGTTGGGGATTGGGAGATTCTCTAACAGGTAAGAAGGGTCATCGGATCAGGAATCAGCTTAAAGGAATCCAAACCTCTCTCACTCAGACAATAACTCAACAAATCAGTCTTGATTGACTACCAAAAAAATATAATAAATTTGACTAGCCATTTAAGAGTGAATTACTCAAAGTAATTAACTCTTATACTATCAAGCTCTTCAAGGCCTAAGGAAATACTTCAAAAATACTTATATATTTCGCTTATTTCTATTTGGACCCACAAGGACTCACAGCCAGGCGCCAAACACTTATACATGGAAAATGGCGCCAAATTGCTGGCTCAAGCTCTCAAGATTCAATTGTACAACAAATCCCTGGGCTTAGGTAATAGCTATTACACTTTAGGTCAGCCCAGAAGCTCGGCTTACTTACTATTAATATTTCGTGACTTGACCAGTCATGAGACTACTAGCCGTGGGAACATGACTCATTAATGACTATAGGGTGACTCATTTGTGACTACAGGGTGACTCGTAACTGCCACAGGCTTCTAGGACCTTCCATTCCTTTCCATACCCTTCCACTAATTTCAGGCAGGTCTTGCCTTATCGGGGAGTTACATAATCAGCTTAGAATTAGTATATATAGAGGCTAGTTCTGTAGCATAAAGTAACTTAACAATCTATCTTACTGTCACCCATAGTCCATTGGATTATCTTGTGCATCAAGCACCCTTAGGTACGTTGATCCAAAGGTCAGTGCCACTCTGGTATGTTGGTCTGAAGGCCAATGGCACTTTCTCATAGACACATTGATCCGAAGGTCAGTGCTTGACAAAGGGTTCTCAGTTAAAACATACCAGGTACGCAAAAACATAGTAAAAGAGCTAAATCAGATTTATAGAACATCCATGGAAATAATCCTAGGCAAGGGTAGAATAATAGTTCACGTACACAAACTATTATTCCTACACGTAATTGAAAAGGCACCTGCCAAGGCCCCCTCTAAACAATTCTTTTTGGACATCAACCCAGACAGGCTTCCACTTGCCCTCGTCTTGTTGGAGAACTTGATTAGGCTTTCTTCACACCAAAGTTTTGTCACGGTTCTTGGATTACCTCATTTACGGTTCTGTAAAAGGCAACAAATTCCCACAGTGATGTGTTCTTTCAACTGGGCCAAAAGGCCACTATGCCAGGTTATCTGGCATTAGTCTGTGGGCACTATTTAAACAGCAACTTGTTACATGTATTCACCAACCATTGCAATGGTATGTAACAGGTTCCAAAATACCATCCTTTATCCCCTCCTTCTCTCATCTCAACATACCCCCTCAAATGTGTATGACTCCTAATATCTCTAGGAGGTGTAGATGTTTGCACGTTGACAGAGCTTTGGTTAAGATGTCCGTGGTGTTCTTCAGTGTTGGGATGTAGTAGATCTTCAGGTTCCTGGCATTGACTTGGTCATGGGTGTAGTGATGAATGTCAATGTGTTTAGTATGGGACATGTTGTCAAGCCCGCAACACCGAGTACCGACTCACTCGGGAATACCGACCAACTGGCCCTCACCCACATTATCTTGCACCACCGTGCGGCCTTGGCTCGGTACATCCGGTACATCGTATGGACCACTCCCCTCGTACACCCCCTTTCATTGTTCCTTCACCCCCTATCCACTCCTTTACCTGTTTCCCCCGAACAACATGATGGCCGCTCATTGTCCTGGCCACTGCCATTGTTTTATCTTAGGCTGTCCTCTATTGTTCTATTCCCGCCCACCATTTCATTATCTTATTTTCAGCCATACTCTATTATTCTAATACCACTTACATTCCTTATTCTATTTCTGATCACTGTGGACAATGCCTCCATGTGGTTGCCTCATACCTTATTGTTTCCATTCCTTACTCCACCCTGTTCCACATCTTGCTTCTTAACTATAAAAGTAGCGGGATGTATGTAGATAGTTCTTCACTCAGAATATCAATTGATTCGCACCCCTTTGTCTGCTCCCTATTTCTAAAGTCCTTCACTCAAGCCGACGCCCTTGGCATCCTCTCAAGGCTCCTCTCGCTATTCAAATTAGTGGCATGCACGGAACAGCAGGGTGCAACGCAAGAGCACGTTGAAGCCTAGCCACCCCGTAATGGTTTGCAGGACTTAACCGATATCTCGGCATCATCGAATCTTGACACATGTTGACATTGTCCCTGGCGAATGATATGAATGATTGATTATCAGTAAAAAGGGGGACAGGCCTGAATTGCTGTCTGAAATCTTTCCCCAGCTTTATCAACCATGTGCCTTCCATTGATGCAACGGATCCTGCAACAAGCTCCGACTCCATGCTGGAGTGGGTTACGAGGCCCTGTTTCTTCGATGCCCATGATATGGGTGACCCGTTGAATGTGTAGACCCAGCTGGACATTGATTTTTGGTCATTGATGTCTCCGGCAAAGTCAGCATCTGTGTAGCCAATGAGGTCATGGCTGTATCCCTCTATCCCATCTCTTTCTGTGCAGTATAGTATGCCATGATCTTTTGTACTGAGTAGGTAGCATAGTATTCTGATAGCGGCCTCCCAGTGGATGGGTGAGACTGGTTTGAGGTGAATTGTACACACTTGTTAGTGGTGAACAATATGTCTGGCTGGGTGGAGATGGTGCAGTAGTTGAGACTGCTGATGAGGGATGCATAGTTAAGGTCCATGGATGGCGTGTCTGTTTTTGTCTGGGACCGGAGGGGGAGAAGGTGATCCATGGGAGAACTGACTGTTCTCCCAGTTGTGATGTTGAAACATTTTGCTATGGTGTCAATGAACGATGGCTGTGAAATGTGAACCATCCCCAAGTGCCTGTCTCATGTGATTTTAATGCCCAACAACCTCATGGGCTCACCAAGATCCTGTATCTCGAAACTCCCTCATATGTTGTTCACCATCTGCATCATCGATGCTTTTGAGTTTGAGGCAAGTAAGCCATCATTGACATACCACCCTGAGACATCCATTGATCCCTCTCTGCTGAATCAGGTGAAGACGGTGGGGTCTGCTTGCCCTGGCTGAAATCCTACCCCCCTCAAGCTCCTCTCTGAGCATCCTGTGCCACACTCTCCCTGACTGTTTCAGTCTGTATATGCCTTTGTTCAATTTACACACCATGTGTTCCTTCCCCCCTTCTATGAAGCCCTCAGGCTGGCGCATATACACATCTTCTTTGAGGATGCTGTTGAGATATGCCCCCTTTACGTCAACATGATGTAGTTTGAGATTGTGCTTTGCTGTGAGTGCCAGTATGATCCGGATGGATGTGAATCTGATTGTTGGTGAGTATGTCTTGTTGAAATCAATCCCCTGGATCTGTGAGAACCCCTGCACAATGAGACGAGACTTCAACTTATCTATGTGTCCAAGATTGTCCCTCTTCACTCTGAATGTCCACCGGCTCCCTACTACATTGACTTCCGGTGGTTTCTTGACGAGGGTCCATGTGTTGTGCCCCCTCAACATTTCAAACTCCTCATTGCACACTAACTTCCACTGTGCTGCATTGGACAGGGTCATTGCCCATTTGTAGTTGGCCGGTTCACCCTCAGCCTGTATGACGAAGGCTGACTTGACTGTCCTTGAGGTGAGTGTTCCGTATGCTAGTTCATCAGTGTCTGCCATTAGGATTACGTTCCTCCTCCCCCTTATGTATGCATTATTTGTGGGGTTGAGCCATGGCCCCTTTGTTAATTCTTTTGGGGCCCTTTCTGGCTCCTTGGAGTCCAGGTCTGGCTCTGCCGCAATGACATCTTCTACCTCTGCCTCCTCATGTCGTTCTTCCTCTTCAGCCTCCCTCTTAAGGACTTGGCTTCAACTTGTATGTTGCACCCTCCTCAATTGTCAGTCCTTTATTTTGGAGGTTTGGAGAACATAAGTTCAGAGTTCAGAGGGTGAGTGGGAATACTAGTCGATATTTGAACTAAGGTATAGTACAGAAGTCTGGAGGTATTTACGGTCCTTATTGTAACTAATTAGGAATGGTCGAGAGAACAATAAGATGAATGAAAACAGGTTACAAGAGCAAGATACATCTGGTGTTACAATAAGACTATTGTTCGACGAGAAAGGAAAGATGTCCGATGTCCAAGGCAATCGCTGCTGGTTGGACTCAGAGGTAATGGGGTTGGTTCAGACTTGGTTTGGAGTAGGATTCTTTGTAGCACCCCATGTCGGATGTCCGAGATGTTGTAGTTATATCACAGAAATAACAAGAGAGTAGAGGAGGTATGGAATAACATACCACCAGAGGTGTGTCAGAATTTGATAGAGAGTATGCCTAGAAGACTTGAGGCAGTAATTAAGGCCAAGGGGGGCAATACCAAGTACTAGAATTTCAACTTACTATTTCTCTGATACCCTCTCACAAAACTGAGTCAATGAGCCCTTGATTTGAATTGCCCATATCTTCATCACCACTGACCAGAATTACATAATTTTAAATGGTTGCATAGCCCTGATCAGATTCTTTCTTTGATGCACCAACACCTTTTTCATATATGTTTTACATTCAAAGCTATTGAATCAATAGTCCAAAAGCACCAAACATTGACTCAGTTTTGTAAGTTACTGTATAGGCAGAATGTGGAATAAGGGTGGCATAAGACATGGAGAAAAGAATAAGGTATGGAGACCATGTGGAGGTATTGTCCACAGCGATCTAGCATAGACAATATGAGAGTAAGACAATGAAATATGACTGACAATAAACAAGTAAGATTGTGGGGAAAAAATAGAACAATAGAGGGTGGCCAAATATAAAACAATCGGGCCATGACCAAGCAACAATGAATAGTGAATGTCCTGAGGGTAAACAGGCAATGTCAAGCTTCAGGAATGCCAAGATGTTGGAAGGGAACAGCCAAGTCCTACAGGCCGGGAGTGTCAAGTCCACATACCGAGACCCATCTGCCGGCAGTGCCGACCGAGCAATCATCCTATATCCACGACCAAGTGCCCGCATCGCATGCATAACACTTGGTGCGCCGGTCCCGGCTCGGCACATCCGCCATCCGCACTCCTCGGTTCATTTCACCTTGGGACTTCCTGTCCTTGTATTATCCTCGGACAAGACCCCATTGTTTTATACTCGGCCACTCCCTATTGTCCCATCTTGAGTCATGACCCTATTGTCCTGTCTTTTATTGTTCTATCCCCGCTTTGCATTCCTTGTTCTGATTTTGTTTGTTGTGGACAATGACCACATGCTCTGCATATCTTGTTGTCCCACATTCCTTATTCCACATGTCGCTTCTTAACCTATATAAGTAGGACATGCATGTACATACTTCCTCATTCTGGGTATCGACTAGGCTTAGGCCCTTCTACCTTCTTCTCTTCTGTTAAGTCCTCAACTCAGGCCGGCATCCTCAGTATCCCCCTGAGTATCTGTCTGTTGCAAATACAGTGGCACACATGGCAAGTAGGGCGCAACGCATGAGTACGTTGAAGCCAACGCTACTACTCTTGGCCTGCAGGACTTGGCCATAGTCCGCCCAACCTTTCGACAACACCCCTCGGCAGTACCGAAGTCCATCAGTATCCGACGCTTGACAGGGAGTAGTTGCTTTGGCTTCAATGTACTTGTGCATTGCACCCTACTCTTCCATGCATGCCACTGATTTGCAACAGACAGGGTACTCGGGAGGATACCTATGATGCCGGCCCAAGTAGAGGACTTAACAGAGGAGGAGAAGGTGGAAGGGCCTAAGCCTAGTCGATACCCAGAATGAGGAAGTATGTACATGCATGCCCTACTTATATAGGTTTAAGGAGCCACATGTGGAATAAGGAATGTGAGACAACAAGGTATGCAGAGCATGTGGTTATTGTCCACAATGAGCATAATTAGATTGAAGGGATGCAAACGGAATTAGAACAATAAAAGATAGAATAATAGAAATGTGGCCAAGGATAGGACAATAGGGAGTGCCTGACTATAAACAATGGCTTATGGCTAGGGAATGCCATGGGTCACCCACGGGTCAAATGTGGGTGACCCACACCCAACCCATGGGAAACCCAAACCCATCAACCCATGGGTTTTTTCCCATGGGTCGATGGGTCTCGGGTGCATGCCACACTCGCACGCAATATGTTGCGTATGTGGTGGCACGTACATCACGTTCGTCATAGCACATGCACATACATCATGTATGTGGCAGCGCGTTGACAGTAAAGCGACCAATCTCAACCATGTTCCAAATCAGACTCCGTCAGCGCTCATCCCATATCACCTTTACTGTCACCACATCACACAGCCAACCATTCTATTCAGCACACCGATCTTCAGACTCCCATTATATCATCATGTCTTCTTCAGAGCTCATTCCCATGCAACGCTACAATACCCAGGACACACGCATCCAGGCAGAACCATTAACATATCATTATCTTTGTGTACCCC
>QLPG01002674.1:0-20138 GCA_003314385.1 Gomphus sp. MG54
GCAAATACAGTGGCACGCACAGCAAGTAGGGCGCAACGCACGAGTACGTTGAAGCCAACACCACTACTCTTGGCCTGCAGGACTTGGCCATAGTCCGCCCGACTTTTCGACAACACCCTTCGGCAGTATCGAAGTCCGTCAGTATCTGGCTCCTGACAGAGCAGCAACCCCTGATGAAATTCAGAACAATCTAAAAGAAATACAAGAATATCATTACTTGAACTCACTGGTCAAACAGCAAATCTTTGGTACTATAACGGACGAGATGTACTTGCGAGTACAAGAATTTGACAGTGCCTCTAGAATATGGATGGAGCTATGTTCAATCCATCAAGACAAGACAAAATTGATGCAAACTGACCTCTGCCGATGTATGCATGAAATACGCTGTCAAGAAGAAAGTGATATCAAGGAGCATTTTGGGGCTTTACGAAGAATGAAGCAATCATTAGCAGGAATGGGAGTGAAGGTAGAAGATGAAGACTATACCGCTATTCTCATAGGATCCCTACCAGAATCATATCGACCGACATTATCTGCAGTCAGCACCAATGCCCGCATGAATGGCAAGGATATAACCTCAAATGATCTAATAAAAGTCATTACCGAAGAATATGAGCACGGACAACTCATAGGACAACTTTTGACAAAGAAGGGAGAAAATTCTGCCCTTTCTGCAAAGTTCAATAACACAAATTCACGAAACCCTGGAAAGGGAGACATCGAGTGTTACAACTGCCACCGAAAGGGTCATTACAGATCAGACTGCTGGAGACCCGGAGGTGGAAAAGAAGGACAGGGACCTCAGCACCGAGGGCACAATAATCAGAATAATGGAGCTCACATGAACCAATCTGCAAGTACTGTGAGTGCCCCAATACCCCAGGACAACTTTGCATTTACCTCTGCAGAAACCATTAATAATGCAGCAATCATAGACTCAGGAGTGACATCACATTTCTGTCCGGATCGGTCCAGCTTCATTACCTTCTCAGACATACCTGCCCAAGATGTGCGTACAGCCAATGGATCTACTATAAGTGCCATCGGGAGAGGAGATATCAAAATAAACCTACCCCTAGGGAACAAAATGACAGAAGTCACATTGAAAAATGTACTATATACACCAAAAATGTCCCTTACCCTCATCTCTACCAACCGCATCACTTCAGCTGGATTTATGGTTCAATTTGAAAAAAATATGTGCAAAATTGTTTCCCCTGTACCACATAGGAAAACTATAGCAGAGATCCCACAAGTCAATGGGTTATACACTATCCATACTCCATTCACCCATCAAGCACATGCAATACAAGAAAACCTCTCTGTGCATGCACTTCATAGGATTCTAGGACATGTAGGACAACATGCTGTCATTTATGCAGTGAAAAAGGGACTTATAGAGGGTGTAGAGCTCAACACCACCTCTACTCCAGAATTCTGTGACACCTGTACCAAAGCTAAGGCAGTCTAGCATTCTTTTCCTGAAGAATCCCAGAACCGGGCTTGTTCATATGGAGAGTTAGTCCACACTGATCTATGGGGACCTGCCCAAACAACTAGCATTGGTGGTAGTAGATACTACATCAGTTTCACAGATGACTACAGCCGGGAAACTCAAATCTATTTTCTCCAACTCAAATCTGATGCACTTCAAGCATTAAAACACTATGTAGCAGAAACAGTACAACAACACCCAGGAGCCAAACTGCAGATATTGAGATCTGATAGAGGTGGAGAGTATCTAAATGAAGAATTTGATGATTATCTAAAATCAAATGGTATCAAGAGACAACTCACCGTTCATGATTCACCACAGAAAAATGGAGTAGCAGAGCGGCTAAATCGTACTTTGGTTGAACATGCACGTACAATGTTACTTGGAAGAAACATGCCGAAGTTTCTATGGCCAGAAGCCATTAACTATGCAACTTGGCTGAAAAACCGCCTACCATCTCATGCCATTCCAGGTGAAACACCCTATTCCCTAGTCTACAAAACAAAACCCAACCTTTCACAAGCACATGAATTTGGAGGAAAACTATATGTACACTCTACTTCTGGAGGAAAACTAGCATCATGGGCAGATGAAGCTATATTTGTTGGGGTTGACAAAGAAAGTAAAGGATACCTTGTATATTGGCCAGAAAAAAGAAGGGTGAGCATTGAACGCAATGTAACATTCACACCAATTACTGCTGTTGTACCAGCAGACGACATGGATGAAAGAGTGTGACATCTGAATGCATACCACAACCCCTGCCACCTATGGCACCCATGCAAAACTTACCACCTGCACCACCAGTCACCCTAACAGAGATTTCACAACCAACTGTGTTAAGACTAAGAGCCAAGTTAGATGTAAGACCACTGCAATAAGAATTGCAGGGAAGTAAGATAATGGACTGATTTGACTCAAAGTTGAAATGATAGATAACACTTGACTTGTAGAACTTGTTATTTCTCATTGTACTACTTAGTCTTTATATACAATAGTTGGAATATCATGTGAAAGAAATGTGGTGACATGTGAATCTGTACATAAGAGTATGACCTGCTATGTGATGCAATGTCTGGGGTAAAGTGGTTATGGAGTAGAGTCATGGGTTATGGTAAATGAATAGGAAAGTGGATAAGAGAAAAGGAAATGTATTGTGCGCGCGTGTGTTTCAATTCTGGGATGGTAGCGGGGGTTTGTCTCGGTTCTCGGTTGTCTCGGCGGGTGTCATGATGAGGAATGTGGAGTATAAATGATAAATTTGTGATGATGTGAATAATGATCTCATGATTGGAGTGTCTCGTGTATTTGATTCGACTCGGAATTGGTTTGTTATTGATCTTGTGACTCGTGTATTTGTGACTCGTTTGGCTCGTGTAGTTGCATAGACTTGTTGACTCGTGTAGTTGACTCGGTGTAGTAGACTCGTTGACTCGTGTGATAGACTCATTGTGTGGGTTCTCGACTCGCAGTTGTGTAAACTCGTTGGCTTGTGTGTGTGTGTAAGAAAGTGAATAAGGATGTGATGAATAGAAATGTGGGGGGAATAATAGTGTGATATCTGTCGGTTTCTAACAAACTGTCCCATGGGTAACACGAGTTCGACCACCTGCAGGATATTACCGGAATCTTAATGAAGGAGACCATGCAGGAGTAACAGCCATAGAAGAGCAAGATTTACCAGGATCTGAAAGACAATGGGCATTAGCATCTGTAGAGCCAGAACCTACACTAAAAGAGGCACTTAATGGTCCAGATGCAGTAGAATGGCAGGAAGCAATCAATTATGAACTTGGCCAACTTGAAAAACTTGGAGCATGGAAGATTGTAGAACCACCACCTCATGTCAACATAATTCCATGCCATTATGTATTGGCAACCAAGCGAGGGCCTGATGGAGAGAAGCTAAAACTGCGTGCACGACTTGTAGCTAATGGGTAACGGCAAAAGTATGGACTAGATTACTCAGCAACATTTGCTCCAACTACCAACATGACTACCATTCGAACAGTCCTAACTATGGCAGCACGTCAAAACTGGGAAATCCACCAAGTTGACATCAAAAGTGCCTACCTTAATACAGAACTCCATGATGAAATCTACATGCATGCACCATCGGGATATCTCAAACCAGAAGATGAGGGAAAAGTTCTAAAACTCCTCCGGAGCCTATATGGGCTAAAACAAGCAGGTTTTGAATGGTCAGAAGAGTTGGAAAAGTATTTTCTAGATATTGGATTCACAAGATCTCAAGTTGACCAAGCTGTATACTTCAAAAAGGTGAACAATGAACACATGGTCATCACGGCATCAGTAGATGACATGGCTATTACCTCGAAATATCTTCAACATGTTATGGAATTCAAAGCACAACTAAGAACAAGGTTCGACATATCTGATCTGGGGGAGTTAACTTGGTTATTAGGACTCAAGGTTGAGCGCGATTGCCAAAACCGATCTATAGCATTATCACAACAAGCATACATAAAAACTGTTGTAGAACACTTTCAGCTTCAAGATGCAAGGTCTGCGTATACCCCAATGCATTCAGGAAGTGTTTTCTCAGTTGATCAATGCCCATCATCTACTGAACAAGCAGAAGACATGCAAGATGTTCTATATCAGCGTGCTGTAGGATCGCTAATGTATGCAGCCACAAGCACTCGACCAGACATAATATTTCCTATCTCAATTCTGTCTCAATTCATGCGAAATCCTGGTCGCACACATTGGGAGGCTGTAAAAGATGTCATTCGTTACCTTAAAGGTACAACGGATTTCCGACTAACCTTAGGAACGAGCGATGTTGGATTGGAGGCATACGTCAATGCCAACTGGGCTTCTCAACCACATCGACATTCGATATCAGGATATACGGTTTACCTCCATGGATCTCCGGTAGCATGGAGTGCATGAAAACAATCTATCATTGCGCTCTCCACCACTGAGGCCGAATATATTGCACTCGCTGCAGTGGCTCAGGAAGTACTTTATTTACAAGCTTTCCTAGAGGAGGTATATGGACCTATACCATCCCCTATTCCAATTTATTGTGATAATCAAGGTGCAATCTCATTGGCATCAAACAACAAGTTCCATGCACGAATGAAACACATCGATATTCGGTTTCACTTCATCCGGCACCTAATCCGTAACAAGACACTTGATCTCCTATACTGTCCTATAGAAGACAACATAGCGGATACGTTTACCAAACCCTTGCCATGACCTCAACTCGAAAAATCGCGCGCAGCACTTCAGCTAAGTCCTACGTGTGGGGGAGTGTTGGAATCAGACATTTCTGGCATTACCGATGACGTGTCCTCTATATAGGATACAATTGTTTTTTTTTCTTCATTGTTTTATTTTTCTCGTTCTTCTATTTATCATTGTCTCAATCACTGCGCATTTCCCATTGTAATATTCCACAATGTCATAGTATAAAGAGCAGTAGACAGTTTGTCTCCCCTCAGTCGCATTACCAACGACTGAGGTGAGACATTTAGTTTTTTCTAACCTAGATACGCTGTATTGATGTGTCTGTAGATATTATTTAGGTATTAATGAATTATGAGTCTCATTACCAATGACTGAGATATTATTTAGATTTTTAGACTTTTCTCATTATTATTCATCATCCTTACCTTTTTGGTTAGTCTCCCCCTATCATAGCCCCTAGCCTCTATTCATGCAGCCTCCATGCTGTAGGATTTCTCCAGAGTTTCTCCATAGTTTCCTCTTTTATATACTTTGTTCTCATGCTTTGTCATTCAACTGACCTAGCCAACCTCTCTCATCGGTTTGCATCATTGCTTGGTTTTTGTATATAAAGGCCTCTGGCTCACCTCTGTAATAACAAGTTCACAAGTTAAAGTCTTAAGTCAGTCTACAAGTCCAAGTCACAACTAAGTCTAGGAAGTCTAGACTCTAGTATTCAAGTACAAGTCCAAGTTCAAGCTCAAGCCCATATGTGACATCTCATGGTCACTGTCACGTTGCATCACAGGTCATGCATAGTCATGCTATGTTCTATTTTCATTCATACATAGCCGAGTCACAGAACCAATTCCAGCTGTGCTGAACAACTGTGCTAGATCCTGCCAGAGAAAAGGACCGGTATACACAGGCTTTTAGGTATTAATTACCTAGAGCAACTCTACAACAGACAATGACATACATCTAATCGCCTTCCATTCTCAAACATTCACACCACCAGAACTGAACTACGATGTGCACGATAAGGAGCAGCTCACGATCTATGAAGCCTTCAAAACCTGGTGACACTACCTAGAACGGTCCCCCAACCCTGTTGACATAGTCACGGACCATAAAAACCTGGAATACTTCTCAACAACCAAGCTCTTCACCCGCTGACAGGTCCATTGGTTGGAATACCTCTCACAGCTCAACATGACCATCTGCTTCTGCCCTGGGCCCCTCAGAGCCAAACCAGATACACTGACAAGACAGTGGGATGTCTACCCAAAGGAAGGAGAGAACAGCTACACCACAGTCAACCCCCACAACCTTCAACCCATATTCACCATGGAACAACTAGTCTCATCCCTACAGGCCACATCACTATACTTCCCCATGCTCCAAGCAGTCACAATAATGGACACAGAATGGCTTCATAATGACATCCATACAGCAACCTGGAGCAATGCAGAAACATGGGGAAAGTTTGACAACCCCAATGGGAAATGGTCAGCCTCACCAGATGGCCTCGTCCTCCTTAACCAATGCATCTACATGCCCGACAGCAGAGACCTTCTCCTACAAGTCCTACAGAACAAACATGACCACCCCATTTCTGGACACTTTAGACAAAACCAAACACTAGATCTCATTAGATGGGAATACATCTGGCCTGAACTCCAAAAAACCATCAAATCTACATCAAATCCTGCATGACATGCATGCATGCCAAATCCCATCCTGATTACCCTGCCCACTCCATTCGACTTACTCTTAAACACAAAATGAGAGTGCACAACCATATACCCATTAGTCCTCCTACTCCCAGCCCCCTATCCTTGGATTGGATACTGGATAAATTGTGGAAGATATGTTGCCTATGACCTGGAAATACTCCGAGATGACTCAGTCCCCTGACTCATCCTCAGGAGTATTGGACAATGTTGTTAGACATTTATTGGTGGACTTCCTTATTATTTCTTTTATATATTTCCCCCTTTCCTTGTCATGACTCGACCTATTTCCTATTCTGTTAGTCTTTTCTCATTGTTACTCATCATCCTTACCTTTTTCATTAGTCTCCCCCTATCATAGCCCCTAGCCCCTATTCATGCAGCCTCAATGCTATACCATTTCTCCAGAGTTTCTCCATAGGTTCCTCTTTTGTATACTTTGTTCTCGTGCTTTGTCATTAAACTATCATAGCCAACCTCTCCCATTGTTTTGCATTGTTGCTTGGTTTTTGTATATAAAGGCCTCTGGCTCACCTCTGCAATAACAAGTTCAAGTTCACAAGTTAAAGCCCAAGTCCAGTCATTCTACTCTACTCCTATCATGATATGCTGGTCTAGACATCATTCCAAGAAATATGTATGGTTCTTGGCTTTCTGGGAAATAGAGTGCATCTCCTATCGCATATGACTGAGTGTAGATTGGATGGGATCTTCTCCTGAGTGAGAAATGTGCTGAAGGGGGTACGTGAAGATAATGATATGATGATGGTTCTGCCTGGATGTTATGGGTGTTGTAGCATTGCATGGGAATGAGCTCTGAAGAAGACATGATGATAAATTGGGAGTCTGAAGATTGTAGTACTGAATGTAATGGTTGGCTGTGCGATGTGGTGACAGTGAAGGTGATATGGGATGAGTGCTGTCGAAGTCGAATTCATAACATGGTTGAGATTGACATCTTTACTGTCACCAGCATGATGGCTAGGACGAGTGCAGGGGTCACTTACCTTCTTCTCACCACCTCTATTGGACAAGACCACAGGTGGGAGGGATACAAGTGACACAAGTGCTTATGCCAAACATATGCAAGCTCTTCCAACCTGGTACTTTGGATCACCTAGTAGACAAGCAACAGTCAATGCATGCATCATCAATGAGGACATTGACCTTAAAGGAGGGGATAATTTCATGATTTCTCCACTCCTCTCTCTATTGCTTGTTATTGGACTCCACTACTCTGCCAGACCATGTGTACAGTTCTTAGGTAATTATTTAAAGCTCAGTCTTGAGGGGGTCTATACACTGACAAGTATCATTGCTCATTTCCCTCTTCCACTCTCCAGTATTGAAGCTCTTGTTGTTGCTGACAACACTTTAACTGCATCAGAAAGCCTTTGCTCATTAGCATGGTACCTCTTTTGATTCTTGACATTCTCTGATAGACTCCTGCTTGGCATTGTGCTTCTTGTCATGTAGAGTTTATGAGTTGTTAATGATGAGAAGAGATGGGAATGCACTTATGTATTATTAAATACTGCATGTCATACTTTGGTAGCCCCAATATCTTTGTGATCAGATTAAGGTCAACTTAGGTCAAATCCCACTTGGAGTTTTTGTAATTAGCAATTGTCAAGCTTCGGGAATGCCGAGGTGTTGGACAGCAATGGCCAAGTCCTACAGGCCAGAAGTAGTGGCTTTGGCTTCAACGTGCTCGTGTGTTGTGCCCTATTCTCCGTGCATGCCACTGATTTGCAACAGACAGAATACTCAGGAGGATGCCGAGGATGCTGGCCCAAGTAGAGGACTTAACAAGGAGAAGAAGGTAGAAGGGCCTAAGCCTAGTTGATATCCAGAATGAGGAACTATGTAAATGCATGCCCTACTTATATAGTTTTAAGAGGTGACATGTGGAATAAGGAATGTGGGACAATAAGGTATGCAGAGCATGTGGGTATTGTCCACAATGAGTAAAATTAGAATGAAGGAATGCAAATGGGAATAGAACAATAAAAGATAGAATAATAGAAATGTAGCCAAGGATAGGACAATAGGGGGTGCCCAACTATAAAACAATGGTTGCAACCAAAGATAAAACAAGGACAGGAAGTCCTGAGGTGAGGCAGATCGAGGAATGAGGAGTAGGCATGGTGGGATTAATGGATGGTGAGTTGTATAGAGTATGTGAGGGGTAATAGATGGAGAATGTGGGTGGTGGATGTGCCAAGCCAAGACTGGTGTACCAAGTGATATGCATGCAGTGTGGACACTTGGACGTGGACATAGGATGGCTGCTCGGTTGGCACTGCCAAATTACCAGGTCTTGGTATGTGTACTTGACAGCAATAGGAGATGCATAGCTTCCCTAATGTGAACACTCTATGACAAAATCTCTCAGAAAAATTGAGCAATTACTGATTTAAGAATGTATGTTATCAAAATTGAGTAAATTTAGATGAAAATAAATTTCTCCTGAATGCAATTCTTCTACCTCCCTTGTGTGGTTTTGTTAAATCTGCATGTTGGCACTTAGCTAGATACTTCCGGAAGGGTTTCCAGAGGTTCCAAATGGTTTCCAAGAGGAGGTTTGTACTCCAGAGGCAGAGGGACTAGAGGTCACGGGTTCACAGATGGAGTTGGAAAGGGGCGGAAAGAGAGGAAGCACTGGGGGGTCTAGGACTGTTCACGGTATTAGGTAGTTTGAGTGGTTTGAGGTTGCAGGGACTTGGCTTCAACTTATGTGTTGCACCCTCATCGGTTGTCTGTCCCTGATTTGGAAAGTTGTAAAGTTTACCGGAACTGAATCAGAAACTATGACACAGAATTAAGTCGATATTTGTACTGGCAAATAGTCCAGTCGACTGGTGTCTTATATACATGTATCTAGTCCTTGTACTAACTTTTTGCCAAGTAAAGACAAGGGGGGGAAAGAGTACAAGGGGCAATAAAGAATGAAGAACAAGAGAGTGAGGTATGCGATGATCCTGCATGTCATTTATCAAAGGAGCAGAACCTTGACCTTGGAATCTTTGGAGGTTCAGGATTTGTCAAGTCCATGATACCATGCTCTGATTTACTCAGCAGTACCGACCGACCGACCCTTACCCATATCATCCCTCACAAGTGTGTGGTCTCAGCTCAGTACATTCGGTTTATCATTTGGTTCATTATCCCTATCCCACCCTCCTATTCTTTATTATTCTTTTATTCCCTATCCTTCCCCTTGCCCATTTACCCTTGGGACACTCACTATTCATTGTCACTCAGCAATGGCCCTATTGTTTTATGTTTGGCCACTCTCTATTGTTCTATTCTTACTCACTCTTTTGTTCTTGGTCATACTTCATTGTTCTATTCTCACCCACATTTCTTGTTCTATTCTTGATCATTGTGGACAATACCTCTACATGATTCTCCATACCTTATTGTTCTCCATTCCTTGTGCCACCCTGTTCCACATCTCACTTCTTAACCTATATAAGCAGCGAATGTATATAGATGGTTCTTCGTTCTAGAAATTTACTAGGTTTATGCCTTCTTGTCCTCTCTCCTTCTGTCTAAAGTCCTTTACTTGGGCTGACACTCTCGGCACCCTCCCGGGTATCTCTTCTGTCCCAAATCGGTGGCATGCTTGGAAAGTAGGGCATGACGCACGAGCACATTGAAGCCAAGCCACTACAACTGGCCTGCAGGACTTGGCCGCTTCCTGCCAGCATCGTGAAGCTGGCACTATTACTATAGTGCTCGGCCCACACATCGTCGGCAATCCCAAAGCCTGACAGGATTGCGGAACCTTGGGCTGGTACAATGAAATTTGGAAAGCAATTGTTCAGGCTTCGAACAGTTGGAAAGGTCTTGGAAACGGTGTGGGTGGTTGTGGGGATTAATGTGGGTTTATTGGTAGCATGGGCCATAACAGGTTTGGCTTAAATGTTGTTTATATATAGTTGATTCTATGTGCAAAATCCTGTATCACTGGAATGAGAATTGACCTTGGAAAATCAATTTGTATCAAGGAGGTATCCTGTATCAAGGAAGTCTACTATACTGTATAGTCTTTTCTTTCTTATAAATACTCAGCTGTATCTAGACAAATAACAGACAAGTAGAATTTGCCTTTTTACACCCCCATTCTTACTAAACCTCGAAATAATGTCAAAACTCTTTTCCATGCTGAACCTTTGGTTCAGCACCGGACATTACACTTTCCTATTTCAGACTGAAATACCAGATATTTGTCATACCAATACCTGGAACTACATGATCTAATCTGCCACATCAACTAATAAATAGAACATGGCCAAGGATAGGATAATAGAATGCGACTGAATATAAAACAATAGAGTCATGGCCAAGGATAAACAAGGGCAAACTGTCCTGGAGTGGGATGGGTCAAGGAATAGGAGTAGATGGGATAGGTTTAATGGATACTGAATGAAGAAGGAGTGGATGAGGGATGGGAGTGGGGAGTGTAGATGGTGAATGTGCTGAGCTGAGACTGACATATCAAGTGACATGCATGTGGCTTCATCACTTGCATGTGGACATAGACTGGTTGCTCTATTGGCAGTACCTAGGTACCAGATACTCGGTACATGTACTTGACAGAGTGATGGTTTTTAGGTGTAGTCTAATGGCTAGTGGTATGGGGGACAAACCCTATGGTTATAATTGCCTTTTTTTTCTACTATAATTTTTTTTGGTATTTTATATAGAATGGAAAGAATATTTGTAAGCTGAAAACTTCATAGAGTGAAGATAGAAGCCAGCCTAATGTGGCCGTATGCACGGTACATCCACATGTATGTGGGCAAAACAGTATTGGAGAAAACTTCACAGGGGGGAAGGATGGAAATAGAATAGAATAGAAAATGAATTAAATGAAATAAAAAATGCCAATATATCTCCTTCCCAACATGCCCAAATGAGGTGAGGCAGCCCTTGGGGCAAGGTATGGAGCCAGATAGATAGTCTTGTGCAAAACTCACTCCTAAAATCATGAGAATATTCTTGAGTGTTCCTTATAGTGCATAGGAACTCAGTATATAGTTTCACCTTGATTGGGGAATGATTGGGGGGAGATAATGGACTTTTAGTGGTGAATATATTCATGGAATGACTCACATATTGCTTAGTTCTAAGAGATAGTATCAGTTGTAGGAATGAAGATTGACTGCTTGGAAAAGCAATCAACAATAACTAGAATGGCTGTGAATCCCAAATACATGGGGAGCTGTTTAATCAAGCCCATGGAGACTGAGTCCTAGGGTTTTTCTGGTACTGGATGCTGTTTGAGTAGTTTATAGGGCTTGTGTTGTTGTGATTTACTCATCATGCAAATTGTACAGGATGTGTAATAATCTTTCATATATGACCTAATGCTAGGCCAATTGAAGTTGCGTCTGATCAGGTTTAATATTTTGTTGATTCCAAAGTGTCCTGATAGAATGTGATCATGCTTAAGTTGTAAGACCTGTAATTGTAAGTCTTGTGCATTTGGAATGTATATATGACCATCAAATAGTAATAGGCTATTGGAATTGGTCTGCCACTTGGGGTCATCATTATTTGCAAGGTGTTTCTAAGCTATGGGATTGGAGAGAAGATGTTATCTAATGTAGTTTAGGATGCACTCTGTGTCCATAAGTGTTGTGGATTGAAGGTTTGGGAGAATAATGGTGGCATAGTTGCTTATCCCCTCCTTAAAGTAGACATCTGTCAAGACTCGGTGAGGCCAAGAAATCGGTCAATGTCCTATAGGCCGTTCGGTCAATAATGGTGGCTAGGCTTCAACGTGCTCATGGGTTGCACCCTGCTGTTCCATGCGTGCCACTTATTTGGACAGGAGCGGTACTGACAAAGGGGCTGAAGGCATCGGCTTGAGTGAAAGACTTGGACAGGGAAAAGGCGGACAAAGGGGTCTAAGCCAAGTTGATATTCTGAGTGAAGAACTCTCTACATACATTCACTACTTATATGGGTTAAGAAGCAAGATGTGGAACAGGGTGGCATAGGAAATGGAGAACAATAAGGTATGAGAAACCATGTAGAGGCATTGTTCATAGTGAACAAGAATAGAATAAGAAATATAGGCAAGAATAGAATAATAGAGTATGGCTGAGAATAAAATAATAAAAGAGTGGGTGAGAATAAGACAATGGAGGAAAGGCCGAAGATAAAACAATAGGGCCGTGATTGAAATAATAAGTGGACATTGAGTGTCATGGGGGAAGATGGGTAAGGAAGTGGTTGGGGACTGAGAGGATAGTGGGAGGTGGAGGGGATAGGTGGGAGAGATAGTCTAGGCATTGTATCAGATATGCTGAGGCAAGACCACATGGTAATGAGGATAGTATGAGTAAGGGTTGGTTGGCAGGTTGGTAGGTTGGTAATACCAAGTGAATCAGAGCTTGGTATCGTGGACTTGACAACATCCCATCATCTAGTGAGTGAATCAGGCTAGTGCATAATCAACCAGGTCTGAAATGAATGACAATGTTAAAATGGAAATGATATTTTGACCACCTAGGTTGTTGTCTAGTCAATAATTTTGCAGTACAAAAGTATTCCAGATTTTTGTGGTCTGTGATGAGGTTGATGGGCCCAGTAGAACCTTCCAAGTAGTGTCATCATTTTTGAAAGGCTTCAAAAATTACAAGCAGGTATTTGTCATATGTATATGCTATAGTTGAGTTCTGGTGATATAAAGGTTTGGGAATGGAATGTAATTGGGTGAAGGTCTCCCTCTGGTGTATGCTGAGAAAGTATAGCAGCCAAAGCATAATCTGATTCATTGGTCTCCACAGGGATTTTCAGGTGTCCAATGAGTTAAAATGGGTGCAGATGTGAATGCCACTTTCAGCTTATTGAAGGCCTCTTTATACTCCTTGGTGAAATTCTAAGGAAGACTCTTTTGAGTGAGTCATGTAAGGAGAGTCATATTTAAAGAGCAGTTGCTAATGAACTGTCGGTAGAAATTTGCAAATCCTAAAAAGAATTTCAATGAAGTCTCATAAGGTTCTGAAAGTGAATAGCTGGGGCCAAGAGGTGGTGAAGTGTCTTCCTTGAGGTTAATCAATATCTGTGGGGGAGCTAATGTATCAGCACATTGTTTACTGAAAAAGTCAGAAAGTCATGATAGTATTCTAGAATATGCTGTTTAATGCAGTTTAGGTTATCTGATCTATCAGCTGTAGTAGAGCCTCAAACATATGTGTCAAGATATGCCAGGTTCAGTTGGAAGGTCCTTCCAGTTTGCAGGCTCATACAAAGGTGGCCACATTGACTAGGGATATGCAAGGCACTTCCAACTTTAGGATTGGTGATGGATTGCTTGGGAGCAGAATGCTAGACTGTGAAGTAGTGGTTGAGGCCTGAGGGGTTGGACTGCTGTTCCTCCTTGAGGTTCACTCAAGTCTATAAATATTCCCCCATTGGCTAGTTTTTTTAGCCCTGATGAATCTGATCTCTTTGTTATCTCTCAGCTGCTCTAGTTTTTCAATCACCTCATTCACTTTCACTACTAACTCTCACTCTGTTAGCTCCATCAGGGCATTGCATCTGCTACAGGTTGTTTGTCTATTAGTAAAAAAATATTCTTTAGACACTTCTTAGCTGTAATATGATTTTATTAAGATTTAATCTGGAAAGCTTTGAGCTAAAATCAAACTGAAATTTGTACTAAGGAAGTCTACTACACTGTATGTGAAAAGTGATACTTGGTATTTTGAGGGTGGTGGTGCATGTGAGAAAGTTTCGCTGCCACACATCAATATCAAATCACATCCCATGTTGGCCAAAGTGGCGAGTCTTCTGCAGAACTTCAACATCTATAATACTCAGGCATATCGAGAAATTTCATATTCCCATCATGTTCATAAAAGGGAAACCGGAAATAAGTCATCTGAATAAAGAAGTTGAGAGGGATCCTTTAGCGACGATAACGACCATTGTATCAGAACTCGTTTAGATTTACTTTGGTGAGGTCGAGGGGATGCGTGATGTTTCCTGCGAGGCTGGCCTGACTAAGGGCGGGATTTGGGCTTAGGTACGAGGGTGTATATCTCACCTTTGAAGAAGATATTAAACCAACTATTCTATCTGAACAAGAATCACCTAGACTATATGGAGGGATAAAATGGGGGCTTACATCTAAGCTTGATGAAAGAAGGGAGATGTAAGCACTTGTGACTGAGAAATTTTCATGTCACGCTGAGTGCTAATTATGTAAACCAGAATCACTCAACAAGGAGTGCATAATATCTTTTTGAGAGTGTATCCATGCAATTATGCACCAGAGATTTATTCTCTGGTATTATCTAGAAGATCATGGTCGTTGCACTGTCCAAATATTCGAACACAAAAGTCAAGCGGCGGTGAGGCAGTAATATTGATCTTGTTCATTGAAGAATACTGGTGGAAATCTTATGTTGTTTCATGATTTGAAAATTTGCTTACAAAAATCACTCTAGATTTTTGAAGCAGTTTTTTAAGCTTCCAGATCTTCTGGGCGTGCGCTCCCTCACACAAAACTAGATATCATCGACATGGGTTTCTCTGACAAGTTATATCATATAACTGCTCAACTAAGATTTCTCCCCTTATCTAACGCATCGCGCTGGCGCCTTGATATGGTCTCGTTGTTTCAGGCTCGTTCATTACCATAGTTTATGACTAGTGAGCAATCCCTAACACCGGTATCAGTGTTTCATTCTCAATATGCTCGTGCTATTTCTAAAATGTCTCCTAATTAGCTTTCCACAAGTTCGTCACACTGCATCCCCGGTGCCATGTAGCGAAAGGTTCCGAAATTCACGTTGTTTCCAAAATGTCTCATTTAAAGGACATGTTTCATGGACCACGGGTCTCATATGATGAATGGTGAGCCAAGCCTAGTAAATATAGCAATAAACAACATTTCAGCTGACCTGATCTAGACATCTGAGCGCTACTCAATGAGTGTTGCTGTGGCATGTATAAGCTTTAGAGTTTAACACAACAGCTTACCTACGAGACATGTGTTTGAGGTCGGACCGTTCAGCCTGCACTGCCCCCAGATGTAGGCACAGAGATGTGCTTCGGCGCTAAGATCCACAGCCCTTATCAACTCGTAAATAACACCATCCTTCTGCCTCTCGGACCATCTCAATCCTTCGCCACCGCCCCTCACCTCATGAATGTTTCCAAGTTCCACACTTTATTTGGAAGATAAACCCCACATCTTGAATACACCTCAACCTGAGGGGAATGAAGTATCCAACGCAAAGGGACGAATAGGGCGTAGGATATGTGAGACTGCAGAGGGGTTCGAGGCTTCTAATCTGAACTCTGTTGGTGAACACCACTCGGATGTATTGCACGGAGACCCAGTCACGGAAGGGGTTGCCATATCTGCTGCTTCGAACTATATTCCCAACCAACTAATCCCTACCACCGCTACACAAGCGTCAACGCTCATGAGTGGGCCATCCAGTGCACCCTCGATCATGCAAATGAACCAGATAAGGTCGAACGCTAATGAATCAAATGATGGGTACGTGCTTTTTTCGCTTCCCGTTTATTCCTCCATGAAATATTAATGATTCTTATTACTATACTCTTAATGTTCGCGGGGATGGTTTACACCATAGCTCTCGTCCTATCTTGAAAAATTTCAAACGCATTTTACGGCTGCAGCATAACAGCGGGTGTAGCATTGGCGAACCTCAAAACCAGAAAACAAGCGGAAAAAGCTCAGACATACATCCAGGTATGTGCCATCTGATATCCTTAATTTTCTGTCCTTGTACACCTTTCCATTATTTCAGAAGCACAATGTACATCTTCGCCATCGATAAACTTCAAAATGCAGGACAGCCAAATCTGTGAACCCACCTCTTCAACAATTTGGAATATACGAAGTGCTGAAAAGGGTTACATATTCTGTTGCAGATGCTGCCAAGGGAAATGTGTATATACAATTTGGAAGTGAGATTTTACTTTATGCCGGCCATTCATTCCACTCTGACAGCACATGCACCTTGAAGCTATGAATAGTCAGCCAACATCCATGTCCTCGAGTTCCTTAGATGATCCCGACGCATGTAACATTAAATTTTGGTGGAAATGCAGTACGCTGATGCCCAATTGCAGATACCAACTTATACCCGTGATGATATTTTGCTTCTTGAGAAGATAAATCACTTTGACAGCAAACTGAGTCCTGGCCCGAATTCATCTATCCCCGCGGTCACAGTCAAGCTGCATAAAGCGAACCGACCTGATGGTCGAATAGTTCTCGTAAAAACGTATCATGGCTCGCCTTCTCAACATAAGACAAGCCTCGTAAGTCCCCTGTTTTTTTTTTTTTCAGACTCTGAGCCATTTTTAATCGTGTCATAGTTTGAGCGAGACCTCTCTTTACGCAGAGATATCATGTGAGTTGTGGTGGAGATTAAGAGTAAAATCTTTCATCGTTTTATTGCAGGGATCCTTCGATATTGCAGCTGATTGGAGCAAGCAGAATCACCTGCAGGATCCCGTTCCAAGTATATCACATGCCAGGCGAAAATTTTGAGAGTTTGTGGGGTTGGGTCACACGCACACTATCATCAAACCCTGTGGAGTTTATATATGGACTCTATGATATGGTTTGTGATGGCATATATGAGGTTGTATTGGTATTGATGCACCTGTTGGACCAGCGGAGATCAGTTCTGGTATGACACACTCACTCACTCATATAATTATTTATAGTATTATCCATGACTAGGCATTGGCAGAGTCTCAACTGTCGGGAGGATTTGTGTTCCCTTTTTGTGAAATGGTAATGAGTTCATTTTCTGAATTCCACCTTGCTGACAATCTCTAGCATGACGGCCTTTGTGTTTCTGTGCAGAGAGGACATCATCGACCCCAGTGGAAACTGATATATGGTGGTGAATTATTAGGTGGAGGCAGAGGCGTACAAGTAAGTTGCCATATTTGCCGATAGATGATCCCAGTCATCTCATGGATCACTGCAGTCCGTTAGAGATATTTTAAGTGAACTGACATTTACCGTTCTAATGTCAGTATTAGAAATTGTCGTACATTCTTGGTATAAAATTATCCGTCTATAGGATCGTATACACCCAATACAAACATGACCCCGTGGCTTCGATGGCAATGGCAATGTTTCGCTCCTCATCATTGAAGTACGGCACTGCAGACCTTGTGGACATTCTTGAATGTCGATTTGACGAAATTACGCTTCCTATGGTCGGGGGTGCATTCTTTGAGCAAGGCTGGCGACCGGAGGGTAGCCATCACATGTCAGACAGTTTCAGTGCTTCCAGTTGTGTGGTTGGTTTGGGTGACATTGGCTATGTTGACAAAAATGATAAATTTGTCGTCGTTGACAATGTTCATGACCACATGCAAGGACAAACTGGATCACTGTCCTGGAATTATAAGCGGAAATGCTGTCCCAATAAATATGCCGAGAACAACCCAGGAGAAACTATAGTTAGTCAAGCAGGTCAGACTTTCCAACGGTTCAGGCAAGTCCATTTCCACTTTTGTGTCTGTCTTGTTAACCACTCATTGTAGATTCATCCCTCGCGCTATCTCCATGAGTGACATAATCGGCATTGCTTTAGAATACAATAATCTCGATGAGACACATGCGTGGAAGTGGTTGCGTGACCACGCTCGTTCCATGATCGACCGCCATGGCCTCTCTATCCCCCCCCATGAACTGAAACTAGGTTAGTATCTTTGTAAGCGCCCAAGCGAGTTTTGATCAGCAGCATGAGATAGTTACAAGAATAAAGTGCCAATATTTGTTTGGTCTAACACCTCCGGACGTTCCCTGTCTGCGGACACTTGACTGGTCCGACTTCCCCGAAGCACATTTCCGGGTGACATATCCCGCCGTGTACGTTTTTTCAAACACCAATGGTCCAAATATGCGGGAATCAGGAGTACCAGAGTTTACGACCAGACTCCGTGCCTCATTTGACCCCAATCCCCGATGGCTGGATGACGCCATGTGGAATGTTCCCACTTGGACTGAAATGCGAGATGGCGTCGCTCTTCTTTTACATGCTCTGTAATCGTTTCTAAATTTTCAACGTAGTAACGCTATGCTCATATTCAAACAGGGAGTTGGAAATGGATTACTTACAACTTCCCATCGGTGCCGCTCGTCCCTTTATCTCCGAAGTCGAGGATCAATGACGTACAAGCATGACTGTGCACCTCATGACTGACAACCTCATGTAAACACGCACCGTATTAGACTCGCTCCATGAAAAGTCATAGATATAGATTTGGCCTCTTGTCATATTTTCCGTCTGGTATTGCAACTTGTGTATTTTGTTTTTATTTTCATCTCCCGGTTTTTGTTTCTGTGAACAAAGATCGTTTTTATTTTTGGTTTGGGTTGCTCATTTATATCCCGAGTTTGGGTGTCCTCTCTATAGATGGTCCGGGAAGATTACCTATCCATTGACTATCGAATCTCTCACGAAGCAGAACGTCTTAGCGATATTTACTAATTGTGCGAGCGTTGCCGCCTCCATGCAACCACACATGACCTTGAACTTGGATATATAGTGAGTGTAATAGTATTACATAGTTCTGGTGAATTTTATTCCACCGGAGACGAGTGCGAGCGCACCTATGCGCAACGACAATTGAGTCTTTTCCTTTATGTTTGTTTCTTCGTGTATACGTGTATTGTTCATTGTATCAAGCGCGAAGTGCCGGGTGTTTCCAGTGTAACAAGTCTCGCAATGACGCAAATTTGTGCGTCATATATGTTTGTATATTTATCAAATCTCGGTACACCTGTATCAATAGTTATAAGGAGCTCGACAGCGAGCCCTAAAACAATCAGAGTCATTTGTCTTTTGTGTGGTATACGCAAAAAATTCCCGCTCTTTTCTAATCGCTCTATACACCTTTGCTCATAACTCTACCAAGTTCTTGGGTTATTTCTACCCAACACACCCAACCACTGCGTCCTCAATCCTTCAAGAAAATTTCAGTTGACAACACGGTCTCCGTGCTGTTTTCATGAATGCTAGTCAGCACATGTCAGGAGTAAAATTGAACCTATATATAGCCACATTGGTGGACCCAAAAATTGTCCACATCACTTCTTTTGATCTCAGTTTCTTGTCAAGAAATGTATGTAATATAAATTTCAAACAAATGTACATCACAGAAAAGAGGAGACTGTTATGGGGAGTGTCAGTTGCGGGAGGATCGAGTGTTCAGGACGACCATGTATACAAGGGTATTGCAGCATCGTCACAAGCCAACTACCAGTTACTGTGTTTGGAAGGGACTGTGCGGGTTCAAGATAGGGTCAGGCTGTCTTGTATATGACACTCTTCTCAGGAGGTTTTTTATCGTCACCTTGCATCTGCACTTTAATGATCTCATCATTTTTCCATGGATCCAGAGATTCTACAAGCTGCAAACACATACATGGCACTATTGGCACAATCCACCCGATAGAAGGGACGGTGCACACCCATACATCAGGAAAATATGAACGCACCTCATCGACCACCCGTTAAACAGAGCCACAAATTAGTACAGTAGGGGACAAGCAAACTCAACCAAAATTTTCGACCCAATTTTCTGGCGAAATCCGCCCGTTGAAATCGATAGTAGACCATTAAATGAAGTATCTAACATCAAAATGAAGTCAATCTAACGAGCCAATTTTTTTTTAAAATAAT
>QLPG01002675.1:0-52673 GCA_003314385.1 Gomphus sp. MG54
TTTTAATTTCTTTCCCCTCCTCTTTTTCGGGTGGAATCGGTCCCACGCGTCTCTAGTCACGTCTGTTATAAGCTGGTGGCGAGAGATTCGAATACTAGGCCATGGTTCTCATGCTCGCGCGTTAAGTTTGACCGTCTTCTCCCTTCTTACTCCGTTCAAAATTCATTTGCTTTAGTCGTCGTTCATTCCTTCTCGTGTAAGTCTGAGCTCCTTAAGATAGCTTGGACTCTTAGTCTGTCGTATTCTCTCCTGGACTGCGCGCTTGTTCTCCTCCCTTCGTGTTAGATCTTCTCTGTCGCTTCAGCCTTTATTTTAAATCCTTGACACCGGTCTTCCTTAATGTCAGCTATTCTTTTTGCCCACGTGAGTTTCCGGTTATTTTACGTCTACGTCCATCCACTCACAACCCCGTTCTTTCAGGAGGCGTTCTTTTTCATCGTTTCATTCGTTATCGTCTGCTCAGCTGGCATTGAATGCGCGGATCTCTGTTCATGTCTTTTCCAAGTTCGCGACCACATTGAGTCTTGGAGGGATGCGATTCGCACATTTGGCTCTTTATTCGTCCTTCGGTAAGTTTACAAATGATTTCTCTTGTGCTCCGCTCAACACCTTGTGGTATTAGTATTCGACCTGATATCAGCCTGAGCCGGCAACAGACATGATTCTTCTGCTGGATATAGAAATCTTGTGAGCTTCGTCCTTGTGCACTTGGTCTTGGTTGCTCTGTCAGCTGGGATTAGTCATCGGCGCAATGTCATCACCAGCCTTTGGGATGACTCGAGCCTGGCTAGCCTAGCTGTGACTTCGCTTGGCCATCGCGGGAGAGTGCTGGGAAACCATCAGCCCGTCTATAGTTTTCCCTCCGTCATCACTCGACCATTTAACTGGTCGAGTCGTCTACCCTTTTGCTTCTCTGCACAGCTCTGGCTTAGCTTTACCATCGCGGGAGAGTGCTGTGCAACCAGCCGCCCGTCTTAGCTTCCTTCAGCATCACTTGATCATTTAACTGGTCGAGTCGTCTACCCTTTTGCTTGTGGCCTCCTCTTCATAGCTCTGGCTTAGCTTTGCCATCGCGGGAGAGTGCTGCGCGACCAGCCGCCCGTCTATAGTTTCCTTCAGCATCACTTGATCATTTAACTGGTCGAGTCGTCTACCATTCTTGTCAATCAACACTTGACCTGGTGTCTTTCTTTTCTCAACAATCTTTCTCTACTTATTATCAGCAGCTTTTCGATCGAATTACTTGCGCTCAGGTCAGTTGAAGGCTCTTTTCCATATTAGTTCACCCCCTGACTGACTACTTTACCAGAGTCAGCTCTATGTTCTTGCCACAAGCCTCGTTATCCCTCAATTGTGTTTCACGTTCTTTAACACTATCGTGCGGTCGTTTACACACTATCTCTCACCAGTTGATTCGTTCTTGCCACCAAGACATCCATGAATTTTCTCTATCTTTTCTTGCAGCACTTCTAATCTTGCCACAGCCGCGGTTTCTCGACAAAGCTACATTGTTTCTACTCATCGCTTTACAATATGCGGTATGCGGTGTGGACGGCTTTTATGGGGGATTGTAAGACGTGCTGAACAATGCTCGCGCGGTAAGTTGTACAGTCTTCTCCCTTCTTCCTCCTCTCACAAATGATCTGTAGCACTGGTCGTTCATTCCTCCTCGTTTAAGGCTGAGCTCCTTAAGATGGCCTGTACTTTTAGTCTGTCGTATTCTCTCCCGGACTGCGCCCTTGTTCTTCTCCCTTCATCCTTGGCTTTCTCTTTCGCTTCAACCTTTGTTTTCAACACTTGACACCGGCCTCATCTTCACCCTTGTTTATCCCCACCTGAGTTCAATGTTCTTTTAATTCTCGGTCCATCCACTCACATATCCGTTCTTCTACAAGGCGGTTTTTATTTATCTTTTCATTCGTTTTCGTCTTCTCAGCTGGCTTAGGCTTCGCCGCTCTTGGTTCATGTCTTCTCCAAGCTCGTGGCCACATTGGTTCTTGGAGGGATGCGATTTGCATCCTGGGCTCTTTATTCGTCCTTACTCTGTAAGTGTACAGCTGTCGACAGACTTGTTTCCATCTGCTTGATGCTCTTCTTGGGGTTCGACGAAAGGTTGCGCGCTTCGACTTACTGGTTGGTGCGATGTCATCACCATCCACTGGGAGCACTTGAGCCTGGCCAGCATTGCCGTTTCATCGCGGGAGAGCGATGCGCAACAGCCGCTTTTCTAGGGTTCTCCTTCCTGCTTCGCTCGACCATTCAACTGGCGGGACCGTCCATCTTTCTTGCGATCACACACTTGACATGGTGCCCTTGCTTTCCTCAAAGATCCCTACTGATTATTTGCAATTGCTAGAATCTTTTTGATCGCCGTGCTTGCACTCAGGTTAACTGAAGGCCTTTTTCCATGTTGGTCCAACAACTGACTACTTCAGCCAAGACGGCTCGATATTCTTGTCACAAGACTCCCCTCCCCTTCAAGTGTGTTGCCCATTCCTTAACATCGTCGTTCGGTCCCTGAAAAATTCATTCCTGTTTCTCACTAGTCTATTTGTTTTTACCTAACCACCAAGATATGTTTTCTCTATATTTTTTTGCAGCACTTCTGATACTGACACGCCCGCTCAGGCTTGTAGCTACGTTGCTTCCACTCATTACTGCCCATGGCCACCAACATTATTTGCGCCCAAGTGTTTAACGATCTCCAACATCTTCTTCGTCGAGCTATCTGATTTCTTTTTTTTCTGCTAGGTTCTTTTGTTCGTCCCCCCTCGTCCCATCCAGCAAAACTGTCCTATGTTTTCTCTTTATCTTGGCGCAGAACCGATGTGTTAACCCTCTCGCCTCCAGCCGAACTCATTACTGCTTCGCCACTAGCTTGACGTGTACTAAACGTTCCCCAATATCTTAGTTGAGTCCATCGATAGTCGATGTATTCCAGCTCTACACTTTTCTTGTTGACTGGTAAATCTCGCACCCATCCTTTCCACACCAACGGTCATTGACCTCCTACTATTTCCCACAGGTTCTCTTTACGCTCGCTTTCTTCGTCACCGGCCGATCCATCGTCCCCTGGTTTCGTCTTTTGATTTAGTTTTTTTATGTCAATTCTTGCACGTATTCATTATGTGACGATGACTTATCTTCTCACCAAACTTTTCAGCTTTTCTTCACTTCTTCACCACCGGACTCGTCGACGTTCTGCTTCGGTCTTTGAAAGTTTATTCTTACCCGTATCATCGCTTATATTTTATACACGGGCTGTAGCACGGGCAAGCGCGAATGTAGAAACCCAATCAGGTGGTGTCCCCCCTTTGATTCCACCCTCCGACGGTCTGCTTCGATTATTGAAAGTTAATTCTCTTTCCCATCTTTTATCTGACGCTGACTGGTGTCCTCACGCTTCGCACACAGGCCATCAGATGAAGAAGCGTGAATAACGTTTGGTCTCTGGCACTTTCCTACCGTTCCTGCTGCATCTCCATCCATCTCCACTTTGTCACTATGGGGGGACCCCTTAGCCGTCTGCTTCCGTTTTCAAAAGGTATGTCTCGCATGTCTCTTATAGATGCGGATGGCCACTGAACCCCTCAAGCTTCCTATACAGACTCTCCGGTGGGAAAGTACCGAATGGTGACTGAAAGGCTGGACTGGTTGTAAGAAGCACATGTATAGAAGATAAGTTTAAACATTTACATCAGCGCAATGATCTGAAATCCTAACTAGGATCTGAATTCTTTTGATGTCGCTTCGCTTCTGCTTGCAGCTCGGCCGTGTCTGGATTTTACCTCTCCTAAAGGGCTGGATCATGCCAGCATGAATGGAACCTTGGCCTGGTAAAATCTGGACATGGTCTGGGCCTATGGTGGAATGCTTTATAGTGAGACATTCATGGGAGATCAGATCCGCTGTTAAGGATTTCAGTTGGTTGCCATGTAAAGACACCGCAAAGTTGTATTATCTTCCAATGAGTAGCTTAAATGGAATGAAACATATGCATTTGTGAGGCTTTTGAGATCGTGTTTGTGCCCTTTATAAGGTAAGACACACCGCAATTTCCTAATATTTCCCACACGGGTTCTCATTATGAGTACCTTACTCCTTCTGACCCTGTTCCATCAGGTGTTCGAATGTACAACCATGTTTTCCTTCCTTGAATACTAAAACGTCTCCCATTTAAAAACCGATATTCACGTCTCTCCAGATCATGTCTATTTGAACTAAGTATGCACATTTTGCTTTGAGGATTCTCTAATTGGAATTAACAATTGTATGGGATCTTTCCCATGCCCATAATTTCATTCAAAAACTCAAACTCCAAGTTTATTGACACTTTTGTGCATTTTGTTTGGAGGGCAGAATTGCAGCTGCGATTAAGTGGAATGTGAGGGTCAATAAGCTCAGAGTTGCGGAAACACAAGGATAAACCAGAAGTTGCTTAAGTGCTGCATGCAATTGCAACAGGCCCAATCTAGAAGTGGTATCCACAACAAGATGTCACAAATTCAGATGAACTATAAGCCATATGCATCTATTTTATTGAATGAGTGAGAGAAATTGAAAGAACAATTTCTCTCATAAATCATAGTTCCAACATGGGAGGCTCAACAGTTCAGTGGGTCCCTAATAAAAGGGGAGACCACATGATTGTTAAGCACCGAAAGTGCCAAGGTTGTGTGGGCTGAGTACTAATGCAAAAGTTCCGACCTCACGATGCTGGTGGGATATTGGCCAAGTCTAATAGACCAAACAGATGTGGCTGGCTTCAACATACTTGTGAATTGCACCCTACTTTCCATGTAGCCACTGATTTCAGAAGGAAGAGTAATTTGGGAGGATGTCAAGGGTGTTGGCCAAAGTCAGGACTTAAGAACAGAAGGACTGGGGGTTTCAAAAGGCATCATCTACATCCATATGCTACTTTATATACTGGAGGTGGAAGATGTGGAACAGGGTAGTGTAAGGTATGCAAAAGGGGATAAGGTATAGATAGCATGTGGAAGCATAACCAAAAATAGAACAGTGGACATAACCAAAAATCAAACAATAGGAATGTAACCAAAAATAAAACAATAGGAGTACCCCAAGAGATAGCGGAACAGAGCATAAAAGAATTAATAGGGTGGGAATAATGGAAGATGAATAAAGGAAAATGTGAATGATTGTTTTGGAACTGTTGATGATTTAACCCGAGAAGTGTGACAAAACTTTGGTGTGATTAAAGCCTAATCAAGTTCTCTGACAAGACAATAGCAAGTGAATGCCAGTATCGGTTGTTGTCCACAAAGAATTGTTTAGAGGGGGCCTTGGCAGGTACCTTGTCAATTACGTGTAAGAATAATAGTTTATGAGCATAAACTATTAGTTCTACCCTTGCCTAGGATTGTTTCCACTTGATGTTCTATATAATCTGGGTTTAGTTCTTTTACTATGTTTTTGCATCCATCCCTTTTCTGTTTTAGCTGAGAACCTTCCACTTTGGTAGAAGGGTGAGCTTCACTCTTTGGAATGAACCTCAGTTTTGCCAATTGGTCTTTGAACCTCTTGACAGAAAGGGTGGCAACTGGTCTTTGGACCAACTTATATAAGAGTGCTTGCTGCACTAGCTAATCCAGTGGATTATGGATAAGAGTAAGTGTTATGGCCCATGCTGCCAAATAAACCCACATTAAACCCCACAACCACCTGAACTATTTCCGGGACCTTTCAGACTGCTCAAAGACTGAATAACTGCTTTCCAGATTTCTGATGCATCATTCCGAGGTTTCACATTTCCAAACCTCTGAAGATTCTGAAGCCAAGGTTCCGCTCCTTTGATAGACAAAGTGCAGGATCATCGCATACCTCACTCCCTTGTTCTTCATTTTATATTGCCCCTTGTACTCTCTTACCCCCTTGTCTGTACTCGGTAAAAGATAGTACAAGACTAGATACATGTATATAAAGTCACCAGTCAACTGGACTATTTGCCAGTACAAATATCGACTTAATTCTGTGTCATAGTTTCCAATTAAGTTCTGGTAAACTTTCCGACTTTCCGAAATTAGGGACAGACGATTGAGCAGGGCGCAACACATAAGTTGAAGCCAAGTCCTTGTGACCTCGAACCACTTGTACCACTCTATACCGTGAACAGTTCCAAGTTCCCCAGCACTTCCCATCTTTCTGTCCCCATTCCGATCCGATCCCAAATCCGTGACCTCTAGTTCTTCCATCCCTGGAGTATGAACCCCCTTTGGAAACCATTCAGAACCCTCTGGAAACCCTTCTGGAAGCCTCTAGCTAAGCGCCGACACGCGGATTTAACAGTAAGATTGATTAAGTTACTTTTTATGCTACAGAACTAGTCTCTAGATATACTAATTCTAAGCTGATTATTTAACTCCCTGATAAGGCAAGACTTTCCTGAAATTAATGGAAGGGTGTGGAAAGGAATGGAAAATCCTAGAAGCCTGTGGCAGTTACAAGTCATGCTATAGTCACTAATGAGACATATTCCCATGGCTGGTAGTCTCATGACTGGTCAAGTCACAAAATATTAATAGTAAGTGAGTCGTGCTTCTGGGCTGACTTTATGTGTAATAGTTATTATGTTCACCCAGGAATTTGCTGTACAATTGATCTTGAGAGCTTGAGCCAGCAGTTGGTACCATTTTCCATGTGTAATTGTTTGGTACCTGGCTGTTGGTCCTTGTGGGTCCAAATAGAAATAAGCAAAAAATATATGTTTTTTTGGAGGTTTTCCATAGGCTTGAAGAGCTTGATAGTTTAAGAGTTAATTACTTGGAGGTAATTCACTCTTAAATGGCCAGCCAAATATCATAATATTTTTTTGGTAGTCCAGATGAGACTTATTTAAGTTGGATTATTCCTTGGAAGAGAGGTTTGGACTCCTATATATTGAACCAGTTGGGAAGTGACCAGACTATCAAGGGATCATTCCCTGTTCCCTAACAAGGATGAATGTACTGAGCTGAGACTGATGTACTAAGTAACTTGAAAATGACTTGGTCACCTATGTGTGGAATTAAATGTTTAGCATTCGGCTGGTATAACTGAGTGAACTTATTATCAGTAACATGTACTTAACAATTATGCAAGAATAATGTACCATCAAAAGTATGAAGCAGTACAAACAAAGGTAGAATAACAAAGAGTTATACCAGTGCACTCACCTTTGGAGCAGAATCCCAAGTCACTGAGTATTTTCAGAAGTTTGCAAATGGGTGATAATGACCACCAAGTCAAGACAAGAAGTTGGAGCCAGTAAATGGTAAATAAGTAACTGTACAACTCAGAGTTAGAAATAAAAGAAAAATAGTGGGATCAAAGAGTAACCACTAGACTCTTATTTAAAGGCCTTAAGACTGGTGAAGTAGTGTTTAGACAGTGGTGTTAATGTGATCGGATGGTCAAGTAATTATACCAACTTTTTGCCCTCCTTATATACTGGTTGGATATGGCTCCACAGTGTACAAGGGTCAGTCCAAATTTGACTTTGGTAGTGTCAGTAGTCTGGATTGTATTAGGTATTGGTAGTGCTGATAGTGTGGATGGGAATTGGCCAAGTCCTGCAGACCAATTGGGGTGGCTAGGCTTCAACATACTCATGCATTGAGTAAACAGGCATTTCCACCAGACCTTTTCAATATTTATTCAGGGTCTCTATGACATCACTGATCTGTACCCATTTCATCTTCAAGCATGGAAGGTGTGACACCTTGATTATTTTTGTTTCACCCATCTCATCTAGAATTTGCTCAAAAGCTAAATCTCTGGATGTTAGGATTCATTGGCAGGCCTTCATTTCTTTTAGCCGCTAAAGCCTGTCTAATGTGCTTGTTCAATGATAGTCAGCCCCTTCTTGAGTCCTTTTGCTTTTGGGTTTTTAGTTGTGGTATGTGCATCTAAGCAGAGCAGTCAGGTCTTGCCTGGGCTGTATGCGACCAATCCTCCCTGACTGCATTGGGGTTGCTGATAGCCCTATCCTGCTTCCTGGGAAGCCCAGGTGCATTTGCCTCTATATGTATGTCATTTATACCTAAGGCAGATGTATACCTGGGTGTACCTGAGATAGGATGCTATTTGCATTGGGGTTGCTGGTAGCTCCATCCTGCCTCCTGGGAAGCCCAGATGCATTTGCCTCTGTATGTATGTCGTCTATACTAAAGGCAGATATATATCTGGGTATACCTGAGGTAGGATGCTGTTTTCATTGGGTTGCTGGTAGCTCCATCCTGCCTCCTGAGAAGCCCAGGTGCATTTGCCTCTGTGTGTATGTCATCTATACCTAAGGCAGATGTGTACCTAAGGTAGGATGCTGTTTGCATTGGGGTTGCTGGTAGCCCCATCCTATCTCTTGGGAAGCTCTGATGTGGAGAATGTAACAGATGCTCTCAAATGGTGGTATGAGAGGAGGTCTACTTTTCCCTATCTATCACGCATGGCCCGAGATTATCTGTCTATTCCTCATAAGCAACTTTTTATGAAATTATTTGTTACATTCTTTCAATTCTCATAAAAATTTAAAGCTACAACTGTTGCTGTTTCATAATAAGAAAATATATTAAATTTCAGAATTGGGTCAATTTATACCCATTGTAGGTAGCAGGTACAGTAGAGGACAAAACCGTTCAAGTGTTTTGAACATTTGTGTTGTACTGTAAATAACAGGAAGATTACATAATCAAAAAATATGATGTAATTAGTGGAGATAGCCCTGCTTCTGAACTTGTGGTCACAATCAAGATGATTATGTAACTCTCAATATTCATTGAGATATTAATCATATAAAAAAATGAAGTATTTGAATGGTTTTCTCCCTCACAGTTATTAATGCAATAAATTGTATATACAGGGCTGGAAATCACATGACAAGTCACATGACATTGTGTGAACCTCTTTATAGTTTGTTTCTGTAAAAAAAAAGCCAAACATCCCTTGTTCAGAACCATAAAGCCTCTCTCTGCTGCTAAAGTTGACTCTATCATCCAATTGCTCAAAACTGGTCATTCTAGCTACTACATCTCCTCTTACCTTGGTGTCTCTGTTGGCTCTATCTCTACCATTCACAGGAAACACTGTCCTGATATATCCAAGGCCACTGGTGGTCACCCATCTAAGATATCCCCTTCCAAAATCTACCATATTGTATTGCTTATGTAAAGAGGGAAGATTGAGAATGCAACCCAGGGTACCCAGGTGCTCAAAAACATTCTCAATGAACCAGTGACATCCAAGACTGTAAGGAGGAACCTGAAGAAGGCTGGGATAAAGGCAGTTGTAAAGAGAAAGAAGCCACTTCTTAGTGCAAGGTATAGGAAGGCAAGGAGGGAGTTTGCAGAAGCTCATCTGGAGTGGACTCTAGAGGACTGGAAGCATGTTGTCTTGTCAGATGAGACCAAAATCAATCCAGATGAGACCAAAATCAATCGATTGGTGTCAGATAGAAGGAGATGGATGTACAAAAAGGCTGGAGAGCCTTTGAATGATAGGCTAGTTGAGGGAACACTGAAGTTTGGTGGAGGTTCTGTGATGGTATAGGGTTGTATGTTGTGGGAAGGGCCTCGCTATGCTACCAAAATTGATGGAAGGATGGATGGGGAGTTGTACAGGCAGATTTTGAATGATGAGCTTCAGGCTAGCCTGGAGTATTATGGTAAAGATTCTACTGACATTATTTTTCAACAGGATAATGACCCCAAGCACACATGCAAGATGGCCACTGAGTGGTTTTCTGACCATGGCTATGAGGTCATGAAGTGGCCAGCTTAGTCCCCTGACCTAAACCCCATTGAACACCTCTGAACTATTGTCAAAAAGTGCTTTTCTGACTATGAACACCCCCCTAGTGGAGTGCATGAGCTATGGGAGAGGATTGGAGTAGAATGGGAGAAGATAGAGCAAGAGGTGTGTCAGAAGTTTATTGAGAGCATGCCTAGAAGGGTGCAGGCAGTGATAAGAGCAAATGGGGGCTTTACCAAGTACTGAAATATACCATTTCTTGTTTAAAAAATGTGAGGGAGAAAACCGTTCAAATGCTTCATTTTTTTAAATAATTAATATCTCAATGAATATTGAGAGTTACATAATCATCTTGATTGTGACCACAAGTTCAGAAGTAGGGCTATCTCCACTAATTACGTCATATTTTTGAGTATGTAATCCTCCCGTTATTTATAGTATAACACAAATGTTCAAAACACTTGAACGGTTTTGTCTTCTACTGTAAGTGCAATACCCATTGTGGGTTGCAGGTAAGACCAATACTAATTGTGGGTCATGGGTAAAAGAAATACCCATTAAACACATACCTGTATCTGTGATAACCCGCTACCCGTTGCTAAGGGTACAGGTATTCTCAGGTACAGGTACAGGTAGGCACAAAATACCCAGAGGTTACCCATGCCAATCACTTGTGACACAGCTATATATGAGCACATATAGAATGTGATGTGATGAAGATGTGATGTGACAAGGACATGACTATAACCAAGATACAGTAGGGGACAGAACTGTTTAAGTATTTTGAACATTTGTGTTGTACTGTAAATAATGGGAGGATTACATAATCAAAAAATATGATGTAATTAGTGGAGATAGCCCTGCTTCTGAACTTGTGGTCACAATCAAGATGATTATGTGATTCTCAATATTCATTGACATATTAATTATTTAAAAAATAAAGCTCTTGAACAGTTTTGTCCCTCATAGTTATTAATGCAATAAATTGTATATACAGGGCTGGAAATCACATGACAAATCATGTGACATTGTGTGAACCTTTTTATAGTTTGTTTCTGTCCAAACAAAGCCAAACATTCCTTGTTCAGAACCATGAAGCCTCTCTCTGCTGCTGAAGTTGACTCTATCATCTAATTGCTCAAAACTGGTTAGTCTAGCCACTACATCTCCTCTTACCTTGGTGTCTCTGTTGGCTCTATCTCTACCATTCACAGGAAACACTGTCCTGATATACCCAAGGCCACTGGTGGTAGCCCATCCAAGATATCCCCCTCCAACATCCACCATATCATATCACTCATGCAGAGAGGGAAGATTGAGAACACAACCCAGAGTACCCAGGTGCTCAAAAACATTCTCAATTAACCAGTGACATCCAAGACTATAAGGAGGAACCTGAAGAATGTTGGGATGAAGCCAGTTATAAAGAGAAAGAAGCCACTTCTTAGTGCAAGGCATAGGAAGGCAAGGAGGGAGTTTGGAGAAGCTCATCTGGAGTGGACTCTAGAGGACTAGAAGTGTGTTGTCTGGTCAGATGAGACCAAAATCAATTGATTGGGGTCAGATAGAAGGAGATAGGCATACAAAAAGCCTGGAGAGCCTTTGAATGATAGGCTAGTTGGGGGAACACTGAAGTTTGGTGGAGGTTCTGTGGTGGTATGGGGTTGTATGTTGTGAAGGACCTGGCTATACTGCCAAAATTGATGGAAGGAAGGATGGGAATGTTAAGACTAAGAGCCAAGTTAGATATAAGACCACTGCAATAAGAATTGCAGGGAAGTAAGATAATAGACTGATTTGACTCAAAGTTGAAATGGTAGATAACACTTGACTTGTAGAACTTGTTGTTATTTCTCATTGTACTGCTAGTCTTTATATACAATAGTTGGAATATCATGTGAAAGAAATGTGGTGACATGTGAATCTGTACATGAGGGTATGACCTGCTATATGATGCAATGTCTGGGGTAAAGTGGTTATGGAGTAGAGTCATGGGTTATGGTAAATGAATAGGAAAGTGGATAAGAGAAAAGGAAATGTATTGTGCGCGCGTGTGTTTCAATTCTGGGATGGTAGCGGGGGTTTGTCTTGGTTCTCAGTTGTCTCGGCGGGTGTCATGATGTAGAATGTGGAGTATAAATGATAAACTTGTGATGATATGAATGGTGACTTGTAATTGATATGTCTCACGTATTTGACTCGGCTCGGAATCGGTTTGTTATTGATCTTGTGACTCGTGTATTTGTGACTCGTTTGACTCGCATAGTTGCATAGACTTGTTGACTCGTGTAGTTGACTCGGTGTAGTAGACTCGTTGACTCGTGTAGTAGTGTAGGCTCTTAACCTCGCATGTGTGTAAACTCGTTGGCTCGTGTGTGTGTAGGAAAATGAGTGGGGATGTGATGAATGGAAATGTGGGGGAATGATGGTGTAATATCCATCGGTTTCTAACAGGGAAGTTGTACAGGCATATTTTGGATGATGAGCTTCAGGCTAGCCTGGAGTATTATAGTAAAGATTCTATTGACATTCTTTTTCAACAGGATAATAACCCCAATCACACATACAAGAAGGCCACTGAGTGGTTTTCTGACCATGGCTATGAGGTCATAAAGTGGCCAGCTCAGTCTCCTGACCTAAACCCCATTAAACACCTCTGGACTATTGTCAAAAGGCACCTTTCTGACTATAAACACCCCCCTAGTAGAGTGCATGAGCTATAGGAGAGGATTGGAGTGGAATGGGAGAAGAGAGAGCAAGAGGTGTGTCAGAAGTTGATTGAGAGCATGTCAAGAAGGGTGTGAACAGTGATGAGAGCAAATGGAGGCTTTACCAAGTAAGGTAGGGGACAAACGGTTTCCGCTAAGGTCACGTGATGTGACAGTCACGGTCACAAGCGCAAAAATTTTTGTCATCAAAAAAAATTTTGTATTCTGCTACAGAGGATGGTGATTTTTTTTGGAAATAATAATTGAGATACATTATATATAACATCAGCCTTGTCTGACTTAGCTAAAATAGTATCTGGCATGATGCCAGATCCTCATGCAAAATGGTGGATGTGACAGTTGAGTCACGTGACCTTAGCAGAAATGGCCGGCTGCAACAATAATATCCTACCTCTACCTTACCTGTGGGAATGTCTTTCCATATATGGAATATTTCCTTATATAGGTGATTACATCAGCACAAAAATTTTGTGACTGAAAATTTTTTTACAGTGTCAGACTGCTTAAAAAATGTGTTTATGAATTTTGAGAAGATGTTTGAAAGTTTGGATACACTACACTTGCAATTTTGATTTTTTTCAAAAATTAAAACCACCAATATGTACATATAGTTCCATGCCATTGATCTGTGGTCTTAGAATAATTTTTTTGTCAATGCTGCCAGATCCTTGTGCAAAATGGCAAGCGTGACACTTGAGTCACGTGACCTTAGCGGAAACCATTTGTCCCCTACCTTACTGATATATACCATTTCTTGTTTAAAATTTTTAAGGGACAAAACTGTTCAAATGCTCCTTTTTTAAAATAACTAATATCTCAATGAATATTGAGAGTTACATAATCTCTTGATTGTGACCACAAGTTGAGAAGCAGGGCTATCTCTACTAATTACATCATATTTTCTGATTATGTAATCCTCCCATTATTTACAGTACAACACAAATGTTCAAAACACTTGAATGGTTTTGTTCCCTACTGTATGTCATGTATGACTAATACTTGGACTTGAAAATTTCTCAGGGGCTGGCAAGAACCCTGTTGACCTAACCTTAAAACCCAGGAAGGATAGAAACCTAACACTATAATAATGCCAACACCATTTTGAACACAACTTTTGTCTCTTCTGTGGCACAATAGATATACTAAACTACTATCTAAAAGAATAGTTACAATTGTATGAAATATGGGAATAAACTTGAACTAAGACCTCAGTTTGTTGGAAAAGAGCCAAGTCACAGAGTCACACAACTGTGAAAGATAATGGCAAATTCAAACTCCAACCAATGGCAGATATCAGAGATAATAATGAATAAAACCCATACCCCCTCTCCAATACCACCAGGTCCTAGTTACCCGGGATAAGGGGAAAAGATGTTTGGGCTGAATATCAAATCCTTAATACAAAACAGGCATATAACTAAAGAATGTCTGAAATACCTCTCCTCAGCTGCCAAGGGATGTGTTACCTTAATAGGGAAGGACAACTCTAACAAAATAACCTCTGAAGCAGATATTGCTTCAGAGTCAAAAGATCAATAAGCAGCCCTTCAACTCTAGCACCACATGAGGGCTGCATTGAACCCAATGGTACCCTTCTTTCCAATTCCAAAATATATCAGAAATGTATAATGAAACATCCTGGTGAGATAAATTAGCCAGTTTTCCCATGATAGCTGTGGCAGATGTGGTGGATGCACAGGTAAACTGTTATCCCATGTTCCATTCTCCCAGTTGACAAGGAGGTGCAGTTGACCCTGAACTCAAGGTCAACTCACTGCATAGGCTTGAAGTTGATCCCAACTAACCGATCAGGAGAGTACAGGTTTGCTACAATTCTGATTTGATTTGATTTGGTTTGAGCACTTACATGTTGAGTACCTGCCCCTCAAAATCCCAGAATACATCAAGAACATATGCAGAATGTCCTGATGAAATGAATTAGCTTTATTACAGTCACTCCAATAAATATAGTGAAGCTTAATCCTACAGATTATACTACCAAAGTAGTAACTGCAAAGAACAAGGTGTGTTTCCAATTATATTGGCAATAATTCTTAAAAAAGAACAATGAATAAATAACAGGTAAATACATTTTATTTCTCCATCCTACTTGTTCTTGTATGATAGCATTTATGCTTGCAGATGATCATTCTAAAGTGATAGACCATGGATACTACAAAGAAATTATGAACCTTTTTAAAAAAAAAAACTACTGTGAGAAACCACTTACAGAAATGTTAGGTGAATGGTAGAACAGCTAAAATACTCATTTTTGTTCAAATCCAAAAGTGGATGCTCTCACTCAAGAGCAAAGAATACTTGATCATGAATCCAGGTAAAATAACAACTAGTGATTGGCACGGGTATTGGAAACCCATGTGGGTAAGGGTCAGGGTCAGGATTTCCACCCCAGCCCAAACCTGTACCCACAGGCGGGTTTTCATGGGTATGCTTATATAAGCGAAGTTAGCACTGAACCTTGCTTATATAACCATACCCACACTGCTGTCATCTTCATCAATGTCAGAACCACTGCCAAGCACTTTGCCTTTACTTTGCAATTTGGCCCAATCTAGACCAGAGCAGGACTTTACTTGGTTATTAGCAATGCTACCCATGCCACCATAGCCCCATTCGACAAATTTGGGCTCATATAAGTCAGGCTTGCCATTCTGAGAGGCAGACACACAGTGACCATAGACTTGACCGTTGAGCATGCACTGGCCATCCTTGCGACCCTTGTTGGAAAGACCATGTCAAGTCCACGTACCGAGACCTATCTGCCGGCAGTACTGACCGAGCAATCATCCTATATCCACAACCAAGTGCCCGCGTCACATGCATAGCACTTGGTGTGACGGTCCCAGCTCGGCACATCCGCCATCCACACCCCTCAGTCCGTTTCACCTTGGGACTTCCTGTCCTTGTATTATCCTTGGACATGACCCCATTGGTTTATACTCGGCCACTCTCTATTGTCCCATCTTGAGTCACGATTCTATTATCCTGTCTTTTATTGTTATATCCCCGCTTTGCATTCCTTGTTCTAATTTTGTTCATTGTGGACAATGACCACATGCTCTGCATACCTTGTTGTCCCACATTCCTTATTCCACATGTCACTTCTTAACCTATAAAAGTAGGACATGCATGTACATACTTCCTCATTCTGGGTATCGACTAGGCTTAGGCCCTTCTACCTTCTTCTCTTCTGTTAAGTCCTCGACTTGGGCCGGCATCCTCAGCATCCCCCCAAGTACCTGTCTGTTGCAAATACAGTGGCACGCACGGCAAGTAGGGTGCAACACACAAGTACATTGAAGCCAACGCCACTACTCTTGGCCTGCAGGACTTGGCCATAGTCTGCCCGACCTTTTGACAACACCCCTCAGCAGTACCAAAGTCCATCAGTAACCGACGCTTGACAGACCGTCAGACATGACTGGCAGTAGAGGAATGCTATCTTGATATACCTGGGAGCGCTCAGCTTCCTTTGAGGCTAAGTGCTCATCTCCCTGGTTGTCAATCCTGTCAAGACCACTACTGAAAACATGTATGGTGCATACAGCACGTATGGTGCATACAGTGCATATGGCACATATGGTGCATATAATGCATATGGTGCATATGGCGCATACAATGCATATGGTGCATATGGCACGTACAATACATACAGCACATATGGTGCGTATGATGCATATGGCACATACAATGCATACGCGTGATGTGTACTGTGCATATGGCATGTATGGCATGTATAACACGTATAGTGCATACGGCATGTATGGCACGTATGAAGCATACAGCACATACGGTACATACAATGCATACAACACGTACAGCACATATGGTGTGTGCGTATCATGATCACACATCGTGCTTTGACTTACTCGGCAGTACTGACCGACCGACCGTTACTCATATCATCCCATGGCATTGTTAAATCTGCATGTCGGCACTTAGCTAGAGACTTCCAGAAGGGTTTTCGGAGGGTTCCAAATGGTTTCCGAAGGGGGGATTCATATGGTTTCTGAAGGGGGGATTCGTATTCCAAGGACGGGGGACTAAGGCTCGGGATCGGATTGGAATCGGAGCGGACAGAAGTCAGGAACGCCGGGGGTCTTGGGACTGTTTACGGTATAGGGTGGTACGAGTGGTTCGAGGTCGCAGGGACTTGGCTTCAACTTATATGTTACACCCTCCTCGATCATCTGTCCCTAATTTTGGAGAGTTGGAAAGTTTACTGGAACTTAATCAGAAACTACGATGCAGAATTAAGTCGATATTTGTACTGGCGAATAGTCTAGTTGACTGGTGACTTATATACATGTATCTAGTCTTGTACTATCTTTTACCGAGTAAAGACAAGGGGGGAAGGGAGTACAAGGGGCAATATAAAGCAAAGAACAAAGGAGTAAGGTATGCAATAATCCTGCGCATCGTCTATCAAAGGAGTGAAACCTTGAATTTCGGAATCTTTGGAGGTTCAGAAACATGGAACCTTGGAATGATGTATCGGACATCTAGAATTCGGTTATTCAGACTTTGAGCAATCAGAAAGGTCCTGGAAAAGGTATGGGTCATTGTGGGGGCTGGTATGGGTTTATTGAGAGTACGGGCCATAACAGGCATATGGCTTCGGTTTGGTACACCCGGTTCATCACCTGGTTTATTATCCTTTTCCCCAACCCCTATTCTTTATCATCCCTACACTCTTTTTCTTTCCCCCTCACTCACTTACCCATGGGACATTCACTATTCCCTGCAACTCACTTGTGGCCCTATTGTTTTATTCTTGGCCATTCCTTATTGTTCTATTTCTTTCCCACAATCTCACCACTTATATTTTGGTTACTCTACTTATCCCTCTTCCCTCCGATAGGACATGTATGTCTACTCAAGTCTGTGTAGGGAGATCCTGATATGTGTCCCAGAGTGAGTGGCTCTATACACCTCTGATGCTTCCCTTTTCTTACTGTGTTGAAGATGAACGACTGTGTGGATGATGATCAGTTTGCAGGTGAACCGTTTGGTGGCAATCGTTGGTTCACTGATGATCTGCTCAACGGTGGCTCAGGCAATCAGTCCTCACAAGATTTGCTTGGCAAACAGCCCAACAAAATTTCAGGAGAGACTGGGCAGCTTGCACCCCAGAGGTACCACACAGTCAAGAAGCAGAAGCACCATTACTAGCTGGCCCTGAGGGAGTACTACAAATCCTACGGTTACACTGACAATATGGACTTGTATGAGCCATGCTACTATGGCAAATCTTACTATGGCAAATCTTACAAAAATTCCTACAGCAAATCATACAGCATGCACTACTCCTATTCTTACGACCCAAGTGGCAGCCAAACTGACACACTCACTGATTCTGCTAGCTTCAGTCCTCTTGGCCCAATCCTGCTGGCCCCAATCCTGTTGCCCCCTGCCTTGTGTTCCACTCACCACCTTGTTTATCCACATGCCTCATGAGTTGCTTTACAGTCAGCCTTTTTTTTCCCTTGGTTTGCTCGTTTTGTCCATTGTTTTCTGCTCGCTTGCATTATTCGCTTGCATTGATTAGTATGTATCTCATGGGCAAGTACTTCTTGACACTATATACCCCCACAATCGAATCGAACCGAACCACAGATATCTAAATTCCAATCGCTCTGACCTCACTTCTTCGCTCACCCCCTCCCATATCATTGCATGCCATCACATGGCTTGCCACGATGTCTTGTGTCTGGATACTGGTGCCTCTCATCCCCTCAGGCAGTGCACTCACAGATGGTGCAGGGCCAGAGTTGATTGGTGTTCTTAGAGGGATTCTTCCAGAATTGGTGGAATGCTGAGCACACACTCTATACGCCATCTGCAGATATACCCCAATACCATTCTGACTTTTTGGCTTTGGGTTGAGCACTTTTTTGTGTGCCATTTCAGGTAATGTCCTGAGGTCAAAGGCAGTTGTAGCGTTGTCTGCAGCTCTGTCCTGAACCTGCAGGTAAGAATAATACCCATTGTGGGTCACAGGTAAAAGCAATACCTGTTAAACCCACAGGTACCCGTACCCCTACCTACCATAACCCACTACCCATTGCTAAGGGTACGGGTATTCTTGGGTATGGGTACAGGTAGGCATAAAATACCTGGGGGTTACCCATGCCAATCACTAATAACACCCTTCCAAACTGAAAAAAAAAAAATCTGGCTGGGACTCCTGTGATTAACAGAGGCATATCAAACAAAGGATCTGCATATCATAGATATCTCAGTCAGTCCCATCCCTCATTACAGATAAGCATATGAGAAACTTACCTAGTTATTTCTTTTGTAAACTATGCAGGGAAGATTTAATCTGAATTTCTGGAATCACTTCATAACAAGTGTGCCTTTCCCCCATCATGTGCATCTGTTGGATATGGCAGTCTTTATCAATAGATCTCTGCAGGAAGCCACACAGGATGTGATACAAAATGACATTCACACATATTTCCAAAATTCATTGCCTGAAATTTCTCCAATGGATGTATTCTCGCTGGGCATGCTTAAATGGCCTCCCACACATGAGTTTACAATTATTCTCAATCCATCTGCAGATCTGTTCAGTTATGCGGTGTTACATCTAGCTTAATTGTTGACGTGATAAGACAATGAAGATGCAATCAACAAAGAAGTTAGAGTTGCAAATCTTTAAAAACCTGATCTGACACAAACCCTGCATGTACAATGTTATGCTACTGATGTACAGGTTTGAGATCAATGATGACAACATCACCTGAACCATACCCAAAGCACACTTTAGAGGGAGAGAAGACATGTGTATGGAAATTGCGGTAATCAAGGGGAATCCAACAAGATTTCAATGGCAAGTCAGCGAGAATCCAGTCCCGGCTAGGTGAGATGAAGATCTGCGGGTCCGCAGGGGGAAAAGGATGGAAGTGGCCAGGGAGAACAGGAGGGACTTTGCTCCCATCTGGGGATTGGAAGGATTCATGTTCCAGTAGTGGTGACGGATCACCTGTGGTAGTGTCCCATATACAGACTGAGCCGTCATGCGAGACAGACACGACGTGCGCGTCATTAGATGAGAACGCAACGGACTGCACCGGCCATGAATGTCCCTCCAATGTCCGCTCAATCTCTCCGGCGATCGTATTCCATATCCGGATGGAGTGATCAGACGAGCCAGACACGAGACGTGATCCATTTTGAGAGAAGGAAACGCAGTGCATCCAATCTGAATGGCCAGTGAGTATATGCTCTACTTTCCCGGTAGTTACATTCCATATCCGGACAGAGCAGTCGAGAGAGCTCGACGCTATACGTCCCCCATCAGGCGAGAAGGCAACGAACTTCACAAAACTTGAATGGCTCTTCAGTTTGCGCTTTACCTTTCCGGTGGCTGTCTTCCATAGAATGACCGACTTGTCGTCCGATCCAGACACGATGTATTTCCCATCAGGTGAAATAGCAACGGAGTTCACCCAACCCGAATGACCCTCAAGTACTTGTTCTCTCTCCCCGGTGGTGGCATTCCAGACTCGGATGGTCCCGTCGGTCGACCCAGACACGACTCGGGTGCCATCAGGGAAGAATGTGACTGTATGCACAAAATCTGAATGTCTCTCGAGTTTCTTACCCGTAATTGCCTTCCAAATACGAGCCATCGTGGGGTGCGAACCAGAAAATACGCGTGCACTGTCACGTGAAAGGGACCACCGAGCTATGACCGCACTGTGTTCCATCTCCAAGTCGCTCGTCACATTCCAAATCCGTACTGAGGTGTCGCGTGACGCAGATGCCACCTGTGTCCCGTCAGGGGAATATGCAACAGACAGTACCCAACCCGCATGTCCCTTAAACACACGCTCTGTGACCCCCGAAACAACATGCCAGATACGGACTGATAGATCGTCCGACCCAGACACAACGCGTGTGCCATCGGGAGAGAATGCAACAGAGTGTACCCAATCTGTATGTCCCTGTAGTATGCGCTGTAATTTCCAGGTATGTGTATTCCAAATACGGATTGAGCTGTTGCAGGAGCCAGATGCTATACGTGTCCCATCACGCGAGTAGGCAACCGAGTACACTGTCCCTGAATTTCCCTCGAGTACATGCTCAACTGTCACTGTAATGGCATGCCAAATGCAAACAGTGGCGTCTTCCATGCCAGAAACAACATGTTTCCCGTCAGGCGAGAACGCCACGCACCACACCGAGGAATTAAATTCTTGTATGCACTTCGATTCCCCTGTGGTGGGATCCCATACCCGAGTAGTAGTGTCCTCAGAGCCTGACACAATACTTGATCCATCTTGAGAGAACGCAACCGCCCTAACTTTACCTGAATGTCCTTGTAGGATATGCTCTACCTCCCCTGTTCTTGCATTCCAAATTCGAATCGAGCCGTCATCTGAGCCAGACGCAATGTGTTTGCCATTAGGTGAGAAGGCAACGGACCAAACTTGATCTGAATGCCCTACCAGTATCCGCTCATTCTCCCCCGTAGTGGTAGTCCAGATATGAGCGGAACCGTCAGAACACCCAGAGACAACACGCGTACCGTCAGGAGAGAAGGCAACCGAGCGTACGGATGAAGGGTGTGACATGAGATGCTTAAATGGTCCCCATAGCCCCGCGATGCCCACCACTACTCTAGGTAAGTTATCGAACAATGTTGAATAGTGATCTCTTATGGATGCCCGTTTAGGGATCCATGCGAGGGCTGAGCCATACGTGTTGAGGCAGTGATGTTTCATCGGCTCAAATGCAATCTGTAGGTAGCGACGAGCATCCTCGAGTAGCAACATAAGGGGGGCATGGGTCTTGGAGTATTTCTGGGGAAATGGTGAGCGAAACTCCTCTACCATGCTGATTACTAACCGAGTGGGACTGTATTGCCATGCTGAGAGACTTCAGCCCAGATCCAAGCTCTCCAAACGAACTGAGGCACTCAAACCAGTGCAATAAGTGTGTATCAGCGAATGTCCCAAGCTCGCTGAGCATGGGTGAAGTGTCTGCAGCTGGGAATGCAAGAGCCTCTACAAGATGAGAAGCCCAGTACAAGCAAGAGTATCGGAGAGACTCAGAAATAAGGTCGGGATTAGATATTTCATGAACCTGCGCGGATATAGCATGATCAGGCAAACCGCAAATGTTATACCGAAGAGACTTGTTCAATGTCTGGAGACACTTGAGTGAGAGTTTGTGGTGCGTATCGGAAGCATCAATGCTGTTCCTACCGCAACGTTTCGGGTCAACGATGAACTCATGAAACGAGGCGTGAAAGATGGTGACATGTCCATCATTGGTGGAAGGAACATAGATCACCGAACGAAAAGGAGACAATTCAATGTCAACCTCGTCATCTGTCATCTCTAACAGGGAAGCAATGCTAGCAATCGAGAGCGGGCATTGGAGAAACACCACTGTGGAAATTACGTCTCTTCTCGTTGTTATTTCCTTGTCACTGAGTTTACGGAATGCTTCGGCCATAATCATGGCGTAGAAGTTGTCCAGGGAGGCAAGTGGCATTGCCAAACCAGTCAACTCAATTAGACGCGCTTTGGGATTCACGTTCGTTTCGCCGATGTACCGCACCGCTGTGGCGGCATAGATGAATAATCCATCTGACTGGGAAACAAGCCTCATCAGTTCCTGTTGGGACGGCCAAGGAACTGCTTGTTGTGAATATCCGTGATCGTCCGCAATTGTAGCCAGTGAATTTTTTAAGTATGTTTCAATATCGTTGTCTTCGCTGTCCTCGACGGAAACTTTGTGAAGAGTGAGTTCTTGAAGGAGGGAAGGTGCAGCGACACGATTAAATGCCCTCCTGATCCAGGTCTCAGGTCGACTTGTAATTAAAAATTTCAGAGGGATGCCTGTGATGCTGTCGAGGATGGCTGTGATCAGCATTTCTACAATTCCAGATGCTGAGCATTCGTCCATGGCATCTATCACGATAACATAATACACCCCTTGTTCATCTTCAGTAGCGATCTTGACAGGATTAACGATCAGGGACCGGAATTGCTCAAGGAGATCATTGAGATCGGCAATGTCAGGTTTGTTCATGAGCACGTCATGGGTGACAGATTTGATCTTTGGGTTAGATCGAGAAAGCATTGTGGCGATCGTGGGGATGATCCGGCGTGCATCTGTCAATCCTGAGCGAGAACAGAAGAAGCTGCCTCCAAGCATGTTCTGCGTGTCCAAACTCTGGCAGAACGAGTGTGCGATCGTCGTTTTCCCAGTACCGAGCTGGCCATTGAGCCAATAAACGTTTGGAGTTGAAGGATCATGTGCCCAGTACTGTAGATCGGCCAATATCTGTATGCGGGTGTCTTTCATGCACCCATGGGGTTGGTCACCTTCCGCGCCGTACCGTGTGTCATAGGATGCGCGCTTTGCGGGGTTGAGTAATGCTAAGGGATCTGGCGAGATATCTAAGCTGTCTTGAGTATGAAAGTAATGTCATCAAGTAACGGTTTACTTACTGACGGTATTCTGTATAATCGCATCACCGTGCGCATCTGCAACGGAATATGACTGGTGGTTAGCTCTTAGATACATTGTATCCACTGTCGAAAAAAAAAACTTACAGACGGTGTTCCCACTGACGGTAGATACGATTGCGGGTGATGACATGGATGTTATGGTACAATGAAAATGTTTCTGCTTGGTATTGACGTCAACTATGTGAGGAGGCGGGTTGAAAGATAAGAGCGTGTGAGGTTGCAAGGACTGCGTGCGAAGGATCCTAGCGCCAGAACCTTGTTTTGTCAAGTTCAACCAGGCCTAGCACCACTTGCTTTCCGGGAAACCCACTTGTGGTTATCAATGTAAGGACTTTCAAGCGTATATAATTGTGTCTTTAATGCATATATTACTTTCCACAGAATATAGACGGGGCGAAATTTGGCTGCAGGAGTCACTGTATGATCCTTCCCCTGCCACTGATAAATGCAGCTTGGGACTGTATAACCATTGGCTTCTTGTAAGTTTGTAGGTTATTCACACACCTTACAGTCCGCGCCTTGGAGTTGAGCAATTATCTTCCCTCACCCGAAGGTAGTTTTTTCTTTAGTGCTATGGTGCTGGGAACACCTATTGAGTGAAACAGACGAACCCAGGCATTCCAGACACACTCCTACATAGCGGGACCAAGCAAACGACGGGTGTGTATCCAGATTTACATATTGGGCACAAATTGTGCTTCTCGATTAGCATGGCAGAACAACAAGATATGAGACGGTTAGCAGGTTTTGATTAATTTCTTACCTTTTATTTACTGCTATATTCCTGGACTCCTGAATAATAGGAGTTGTTCAACAAATGCAGAAATGGTTCTCCCTGTCCCTAGAAGCGCTGAATATATATATATAAATGATCTCTGACCTCATACTCGGGATCCTTGATTCGTTAAAGTGACGACGTTGGCTATCACAATGAATGAATGAGTCCGGTGACGCACGGCTGTCCAACGAAATAGGGTGGAGAGTATAGCTGGACGTGGGCCTCGCGCATTCTTCCACGTAAATACGGATCGTTGCTCAAGATTCTCCCGTCTTGACGGAGAAACCCATCCCAGAATGGGGCCAGAGTATCCAAATCAATCCGAGACTCGAACATTCTTTGTCATCGCACTTCAGGACCAATGAATATATCTGGATGTCCGGGACACAGCTGCTCAAAAGGGTCTATTTCTATTTATATATGAGTTGAATTTAGTGTGATAATAGGTGCAAGCTTAGTTGTGCTTTTCAGGGCCATGGGGGCTCTACGGTGCCTTGACATGCGAGGGTGTTAGATTATACGCTACGTCATGTACCTAACAATGGGAAAGGAGCGAGTCTGTGGGAATCTGTTCTCTAATGACGGATGCATGAGGAAGGACGGTGCGTCAGCATTTCTGAGGCATTGGTACATGCCGCAGCGCGCATTGGACCCCTGAAAGTCCGGGAGGTCCAAAGTTGCATTAAAAGGAACAATGAGGTCGCATCCCCTGGGAACAAGAGAGGGCCGACATCGGTTGAACAATTCTTTACGTCGATAGCTTTCTATGAATATGTCGTGCTTCGGACTGAGCATAATTATATCCCAGTGTGCTGCCTACACATGAACGAGTGGGAGAAACTATCTTTGGTCTTCTCGGCCCCCTGCTCTGTTTGAATGTAAAATTCCTTATTAAAAATTGGGGACTGTCTATTAATCACGCTGTGCAACAAATCCAGAAGCCACCACCCGTAGGTCACAAGGTACACATTGTGAATCTCGATTAAATATCTGATGTTGAGTTTATTGCCAGTGACCGCTCGCAAGATGACAGTGCGCTGGCAACGCAATTCTTGAAAGAAAGAAAAAAAGAAAAAAAGTATATAGTAACCCTAGGCTTGTAATGAAGCATTGGCTATGCCAGTAGTATGTATCTGTAAAAAATCCGACATGTTCATTCATATATGGGTCCCCTTTACCCAATGCTCAATCGTACAAGAGGACGGGAAACGATGCCCCTCTTATTTTTAAAATAAAAACCAGAGTTTGGCTTTAAACTAGAATTATTACAACCAAACATGACCAACACCCTTGCAATCACAAACATTGCAGACAAAACATTGGATTATATTGTCCATGTGGTGGAGTCTGTCTGTCTGCTCACACTTCCATCTCATCTTAGAAAAATAAACAAAATAAATTGTTGTTTGATATGGCAGACTATGTTTCTGTGGGGCTTTCCTGTGCTATAATATTGGAGATTCTGTTGGAAAAATAGGAGATTAATTCCCTTGATTTCTCTGTGATTTTATTTGTATTTATTACTAGGGAAGATGTTGTTCTATGACAATTCTGTCCTGGGTTTTGCCTCCACTTAGGTGCCATTTCAGGAAACCAGCCTGGGTGCCAAAGCACTGGTTTAGAGATTTGTAGTTCTCCCACAAGGTAGATGTAATATGTGATGATGTAGAATAATATTATATGATACTGGGAACCTAACTGCAGCCTGTGGTTGCTGTATGACGAGTTCTTGGTGCTTTAGTCCCAAATAGGAAAGTGGGATGTCTGGTGCTTAACCTTCAGTTGAGCATATAGCACATATTTGAGTATGGCTTAATTTCCAGTGTATGAGGGAGTTTTAGGGACTTTAAAAATCCGCTTTATTTGTTTTGTTTTAATGTAAACTGTTGATGTTTTTATACAAAATGGAAAATGATTTGTAAGTTGAAAACTTCAGGGATTGAAGATAGAAGCTGGCCTAATGTGGCCATATGTGTGGTACATCTGCATATATGTGGGCAAATGATATGGGGGAAAACTTCACAGGGGGAAGGATGAAAACAGAATAGAATATAAAATAAATTGAATGAAAAGAACTTCCCAAAATATTCCCTTCTCAATGTGCCTAAATAAAGAAAAGTAGCCCTTGGGGAAAGGTATGGGTGGTGATTGACATGGGTAACCACTGGGTATATTGTGTCTACCTATACCCGAGAATACCCTTACCCCTAACAATGGGTAGCAGGTTTTCATAGGTACAGGTATGGATACCTGCAGGTTTAATGGGTATTGTTTTTACCCATGACCCACAATGGGTATTGTTCTTACTCATGACCCACAATGGTATTGCACTTACCCATGACCTACAATGGGTATAAATTGACCCAATACTGAAAATTAATATATTTTCTTATTATAAAAATTCAGAATTTATTAAATATTACCTGTAATAGAATCCCAACCCACAGTACACTCCTCCTCAGGATAGGTAACCTCATCCCCCAATGTGGCCTTAAAATCAGCTCCTTTATCAAAATACACATAAAGGCTCAAGTCATCTGAGCTGAAAGTCAGTTCCAAATAGAGGGCAAAACAAGATGGCCTTGGCTGAATACATGTTCAACAGCAACAGTTGTAGCTCTAATTTTTTATTAGAATTGAAAGAATATAACAAATAATTTAATAAAAAGTTACTTACCAGGAATAGACAGATAATGACGGGCCATGTGTGATAGAGAGGGAAAAAGGGACCTCCTCTCAAACCACCATTTGAGAGCATCCATTACATTCTCCACATCATCAGCAAGATAATGTTCAAGCTCATCTTGATGTTGAGATGTAACATCAACAAGCTCCAGAAGGTTATCAAATATATTAATGGAAGTTGAAGCCTATACTTGTTGATGCCATTTGTTACGATGATGAGAAAGGACATTATCGTAATTTATATTAATCTCCCAATGGCAAGACAATTGGTGAGGTTCGATTTGGGGTTGGCTTCAACGTATTGCATTGTGCCCACTTATACCGCACGGTCCCCAAATTTCATAAAAGCGAAGTAGATGGAAGCGAACAGAGGACCTTAGTCAAAATCAAGATTGATTTTCTGACTGAAGACTGAACTAATAGTACAATATCTTTTATAGTACTTTCTAATCTATTAGGAGTCAAAGGGATTCCTATAATAGAATGAGAAAGCTGAGGAACATGAAAAGCGAGAAACAGAAATACTACGTCCCAAATAATGATTTCCTCTGTGACATTGTTGAGTGATGTGTCACTCAGATTCCCAACGAAGTTACCCTAAGGAACATAATAGCAGATCGGATATAAAGGAGTGAATGGAATTGCGAACAGATGAAAATGAAATGAAACATAATGAAAGATATTAAACGTAAATGAGGACGGAATGGAAAAGTGAGCATGTGGAATGTGACATAAATGAGTGGAGTGATTTGACAGGAGCATGTGATGCCAAGACGGATACACGAGGTGCATATAGTCCGTGGGCTGCAGGCATTATGTTGAATAGCGAGCGAGAGTGGAGTTGGGCTGACTGGGCTGAATTGAATAGTTGGCTTACCGGCATACAGTTTCTGACAGTATCCCCCCCTTATGGCTGAGTCCCACGAGGCCATGGAAATGAAGTTCTAGAACGGTGGCCCCGTTGGAGTTCGGAAGTGCGAGTGCATATAAGAGAAGTCGTAAGGGAGTTTGGGGGGTAACCATTGTCGACATCACCAATGGAAGGTTACTACGTCAACCCTGCCTACGTCCAAAAACTCATGGGTTCTAACCCCTCACCAATCGCCACCTATCTCTGAGGTGAAACACATCTGCCTATCACTGTCCTGTCCCCCTCGTCGTCTACCATTGTGCACAGCCAGGCACTTCTCGAGCAGGATCACATCGATGTACGAGAGCCCTGGATTGAAGGAGCGAACTCGAAAAGTGTGAAGGTGAGTAAATTTTTTGTCTCGGAATTGATGTTGGCTGACATTGTCTTGCAGTATGCCCATCTCCAGATGAGGTATGATGAGGGTGATATGAACAGTGTTTTTATCGAAATGTGAGGTTGGGTGAACAAGATGACTGCACACCCTGGTCTCATGGGTTCATCATCAAGAAGCCTTGCAATAACTGCAAAAAGTGGCACAACACATGTCTGAGGAAGTGGAATTTGGATCTGGATTTGGGTGCGTGCATATGATGTAGTGAGAGAGGCGTTGGTTGTAGTGTAAATGAGAGAGGTCATGGTATGAGTAAGAGGAAGGGTAAGGGAAAAGTTAGGGAGCAGAATCCCAAGGATGAGGGAAGTCCGAGGCCTGAAAAGTGAGTGAGGGAAGGTACGCCAGAGGATGAAGATGATGGTGTGGGTCCGTCAAAAAGGCCAAGGTTGGAAACCAGAGCACGTACCCCCCTCTTCCTTCCTGACTCCCACTCTTCACCGCCTCCTCCACCGTCCAACCCTCCTCAGCAGTCGTCCCCTCCACCTGATGTGGCACAGACGCCACAGATCACCGTGTCATTGGCATTGCCAGCCCCTCCACTACCTCCACCAACCCCTCCACCACCTCCTGTGCCAACTTCTCCACCCCTCCACCACCGGCTCCTGAGGTCATGTTACCTCCCAGAGTCATGCCCTCTGTGCCTCCTGCACCTTCACTGGTCATTGCATTGACCGCCGCTCTTCTGGAATTGCAACAGTCAGTCGAAGAGCATCGCAAGGAGCTGTTGGAATATAAGTTCCAAGTGTCAGAGAGCCATATGACAAATGAGGAATTGCGAGGCGAGGTTGCCCAATTGCAAGGTGAGGTGAGGGAGTTGCGGATGATTTTACAGAATCAGAAGCCGCAGAGCAGGGATTGGGGGTCTGAGCTGCCAAGGGTGCGTGGGTCTTGGGAAGGTTGGATAAGCAGAAATAGAAATCCAAGGAATGATTTTGATAATGTGGATGGAAATGGGGATATAGAGTTGGACTATGGGATTTAAATGTATATTTGACTTGAATGTGAATTGAAGTTCGGAATAGAGTCGAATTGAAATAAGGAATGATGAAGTGGAAACTGAGGATTGAACTTGAAAATGGAAAGAGGAAGCTGAATTGCGAGTTGGAATGAGTAAATTGGAATTGAGGATATTTTTTTTTGAACTTGAAGACAGAGAGAACGGAACTGAAATGCGAGAGTGATAATGAATGGAATGAGCAAGAGTGAATGGAAGAGAAATTGCAAGGTGCTCATGGAATGGATAATGGTCTAGGTTTATCTGGATATGACTTGTGAAAGTCTTGAACAAGTCTGAAGCGTGGTTGAGTTCTGTGGCAAGGAGCCATGAAGTTTCTTTGTCTGTGCCCTCATATCCTGCCCACTGCACTAAGTACAACAACCTACATGCCGGACATCTATTGTCGATTTTCGAGTCCAGGATCTCAGATGTCTCGAATTTGGGTTCACCGTCGATTATGACTGGGGGTGGAGGAGGTTGAATGCGATTAGGAATGGGATTAGGAGTGGCTGGCTCAAGCATTGAAACGTGGAATACAGGATATACTGCGTTCATGTAGCCTGGGAGTTTCAGAGTAACAGAGTGAGTACTGGGACATGCAATGATTTCAAATGGACCCAAAAACTTCTCAGCTAGCTTTTTTGTGGGACGGGTAGTCCTGAGAAATTTGGCTTTGATAAATGTGAGACTCCCAATTGCGAAGTCTGGAGATGGAAGTTGTTTGGCATCAGCTGAGGATTGGTACATTTGTTGAGTATCGAGGATGTTGGTTCAAAGTTGCTGGTGCAACTCATCCAGGTCGACTATGAAGTCTTGCGCTCGTGATGAAGTGAGATCACGTTCAGGATGAACGGTGAGATTGGGATGATAGCCTTTGTTGGCAAAGAAAGGCGAGATTCCAGTGGTCGCACTGGGAGCATTGTTATAGGCAAACTCTGTGAGGGGTAATAGCGGGGCCCAGTTGTCTTGTTGATAGTTGCAATAGACGCGGAGGTACTGTTCTAATGTCTGATTAGTACGCTTGGTCTGGCCATCGCCTTCTGGGTGATAGCCTGAGGTGAAATGCAACTTCAAGTCAAGGGCTTTCCCGAGTGAATGCCAAAAGTGGGACACAAATTCTGAGCCTCTATCTGAAGTGATGTGAGAAGGAATGCCGTGTTTGGAGAATACGTGAAGTACGAAGAGTTCTGCGAGCTGAGAGGAAGTGATGGTGACAGAAGTAGGAATGAAGATAGACTGTTTGGTGAAGTGGTCAACTATGACTAGGATGGCCATGAATCCCAAGGACGTGGGGAGCTGTTCAATGAAGTCCATGGATATTGAGTTCCAGGGTTTGTCTGGCACTGGAAGCTGTTTGAGTAATCCATATGGCTTGTGACATTGCAATTTATTCTGGATATATATTGTGCAGGACTTGCAGTAGTCTTTAACAAATGAGTGTATGCCAGGCCAATTGTAGTCACGTCTGACGAGGTCTCTGGTTTTGTTAATTCCAAAGTGTCCAGAAAGAATGTGATCATGCTTATATTGTAACACGCATAAGCATAAGTCTTGGGCCTCGGGAACATAGATTCAATTGTCGAATAGTAACAGACTGTTGGAATTAGTCTGTCACTTCGGGTCGTCGTTATTTGCGAGGCGTTTCTGGGCTAAGGAGTCAGAGGGAAGATGATGTCTGATGTCGTTTAGGATACGCTCAGTGTCCATAAGAATCAAAGCCCTCAGTACTGGTTCGATGAGGCTCGTGGCTCAAAGGGACGTGGTCAACTGATGTTGAGAGAAGATGGGTTGAAGGTTCTGGGGATTAATGGTGGCATAGTTGCTCATCCCCTCCTTAAGGTAGATGTCCCACCGTCTTGTGAGCGAATCAGGCTTAGTGTCCAAACGACCTGGTCTGAAACGGATGACAAGATTAAACTGAGAGAGGTATTCTGACCGCCTAGCTTGACATCTAGTCAACAACTTGGTTCGTAATAGAGGAGTAGTTGAAAATGAATCTCTGATAGAAGTTCGCAAATCCGAGGAATGATTGAACGTCTTTGACTTTACGCGGCTCAGGCCATTGAATGATGCATTTGACTTTGTCTTCCACCATCGTGAGACCCTCAGGTGAGAGGATATATCCGAGGTATTCGACGGATGTTTGATGGAAGGAACATTTGTCTTCTCGAGCATACAAGTTGTGTTTGCGTAATCGTCATAGAACTTCGCGAACGTGTTCGATATGCGAGGATTCATTGTTGGAATAGATGAGGATGTCATCCAAATAGACTATGGTGCAGTTGTCTAAAAGGTTGCCAAAAATGTCGTTCATGAAGCGCTGAAATGCAGCAGGGGCATTAGAAAGTCCGAAAGGCATGACAAGCCACTCAAAGGATCCATAATGTGTCCTAAAGGCTGTCTTCCATTCATCCCCTTCTGCAATTCGAACGAGGTGATAGGCGTGTCTGAGGTTGATTTTAGTGTATATACAAGCTTTCTTTGGGGCGTCTAAGAGGTCGGAAATAAGGGGAAGTGGATAACGGTCCTTCTTTGTGATTCTGTTTAGACCGCGAAAGTCTATGCAGAGCTGCAGGGAGCCATCCTTCTTGCATATGAATAGTACTGGTGCACCGTGCGACGAACATGAGGGTCGTATGAAGCCCATGTTGAGATGTTTGTCGATGAAGTCTCATAGTGATTGGAGTTCAGATACCGAGAGGGAGTAAATGGGACCAAGAGGGGGTGAAGTGCCGTCCTCAAGGTTGATCTTGAGATCGTAGGGTCTATGGGGAGCTAAAGAATTACCGTGCTGTTTACTAAAGACATCAGCAAAGTCATGATAGAATTCTGGAACATGCTGTTTAATGTATCCAGGTTGTCTGAAGAGTCAACCATAGTGGAGCCTCGAGCATACTTGTTGAGATCCATGAGGTTGAGTTGAAAGGCCTGCGAACCTTCTAGTTTGCAGGTGTGAACAAACACTTCTGCATTAACTTGAGCTATCTGCAGAGCCTCCAACTTTGGAGATGGTGACGGATTGTCAGAAAGCGGGGTGCTGGACTGTGAAGCAGTGGTTGAGGCCTGAGGTGTTGGAACAGTGGTCGGTTTCGTAGACTTGAAGGTTATACTGCCCAATACCCAGTCAATCGATGGATTGTAGCGAGTGAGCCAGTTGAAGCCAAGTACTGCAGAGCAACTGCCGTCCAATGTTGTTACATAGAAGGTGACATTCTGAAGTTCACTGGTCGGAAATCGGATTGGAATTGTCATAGTCTGAGTAATGACAGAGTTAGTAGAACCATCAAATAATTTCAACGGAATAGCAGGAACTGAATCAGTAGGCAGAGAATATTTCTGCACAATTCGTGATTCAATAAAGCAGTCTGAAGAACCACAATCTAAGAGTGTAACAAGAGGAAGTTCAGAAATAAGAGGACAAGACAGATTAAGTATAAGCGAAGTTTTCGAAGTTTCAGAAGTAGAAGATACGTGAGAAATAGCAGAATTAGAAGAAAGGGCATTCAAGAACAGCATGTGAGAGAGGCTAACGCAATCCTCAGCTCATGCATCTCTGAGGTTGCAGCTCATTTTTTGACTCCGATGCTGTGTTTTCTTCGGCATTGGTGTCAGATGTGCTTGCCTTGGTCGCACGTGCTTTCGTTGTTTTCTTATTGTTGGAGTTGTTGGATTTGTTGTTGTTAGAAGAAGAGGTCATGAGGATTGGGAATTGGATTTGGGGCAGTCCTTGACCATGTGACTTTTTGAAGCACACAAGAGACAAAGCCCTGCATCGATTCGCCTTTGACGTTCTTCGGCAATAGCTTCCCATCTTTTCTGAGCTTGGACGCAATGTCGTTAGCATTGTTGTTATTGTTGGAAGACTTATCATTGCCATTCTTCTTCCCCCCCTTCTTACTCTTCTTGTTGTTCGAGTTGTTGGAGTTGGAAGAAGACTGATGGTTGTTGTTGGAGTTGGAGTTGGATTTGGACAAGGAGCTGTTCGGCTTTAAAGGATTTCCAAAGTTGTCGAACTCCTTGCGTTCCCAATATCTGCTGTCAATCTCGAGTGAATATTGTCTGAGTTCAGCGAGAGTTTTGAAACGAGGGAAGTTAAGGAGGCTGTCCTTGATACGTCTGGCCAACCCCTTGTACACCGCATGTGCAAGAGCGGCGTTGTTCCACTGGGTATGAGTGGAGGCTCTGGCGAAGTCGATGAAGTATCGTGCCACATGATGGTTGTCCTTCATAAATATCTTGCTGAGCTCAATTTCTGCTTGCGCAGTGCTGTTGAATGGGCCTAAGTTGGTCTCCAGCTCTTGACGAAAGTCCCTCCAGACCTTAAGCCAACTAGGCTCAGGCTGGATCTTGCCAAGAATTGCGGGTTCGAAGTACTGGAGCGCGGGGCCGGTGAGGTACGAGATGGTGTATTGGACCTTTGACGCATCCGTCAAGAATGCAGACAGACGGTCTCAAAAGTTCAGCGTGCATTGCAAAAAGAATGTTCGCAGCTTAGCTTGGTCTGTTCCATCGTAAACCTTGGGCTCCTGAACCTTGGCATGGTGGCCAGGGTTTGTAGAAGGTCTAGCAGGTTGTTGCGCTAGTCGATCAACGAGAGCTTTGACGATTTTGTCTGAACTGGACGAGAAATTAAGGGTTGAGGAATTAAGGGTCGGGTTAGGATTAGAAACATGAGTGGGGTTTGGATTTGAAGCTTGAATGGGGTTCTGAATTGGTTCATTGTCATCGTTGTCGTCGAGAGGGTTTTCTTCGTCATTGTCCTCAGGTTCAGGAGGAGCATTCCCTCCTGATGGGCCAGCTTCGCGAATTGAAGGTTGTTCTGACAGCCTGTCAAGTACATGTACCGAGGAGCCGATAACTCGGTGGTACCAACTAAAATACTCCATTAGTAGCCAAGTACGAGCCATTCAATGAGTTGTTCTCGGCCAGACGCACATATCGGTCACACCCCTCACTCCTCGGTCCGCCTCACCTCAGGACTTCCTGCCCTTGTGTTATCTTCGGTTATGGCCTTGTTTTACAATCGGGCATTTCCTATTGTCCTAGGGCACGTCCTATTATTCTGTTCTTTATTGTTTTATCTCCGCCTTACATTTCTTATTCTAATTTTACTCGTTGTGGACAATAACCACATGCTCTGCATACCTTGTTGCCCCACATTCCTTATTCCACATGTCGCTTCTTAACCTATATAAGTAAGACATGCATGTACATACTTCTTCATTCTGGGTATCGACTAGGCTTAGGCCCTTCTACCTTCTTCTCCTCTGTTAAGTCCTCAACTCAGGCCGGCATCCTCAGCATCCCCCTGAGTATCTGTCTGTCGCAAATACAGTGGCACGCACGGCAAGTAGGGTGCAATGCACGAGTACGTTGAAGCCAATGCCACTACTCTTGGCCTGCAGGACTTGGCCATAGTCCGCCTGACCTTTTGACAATGCCCCTCGGCAGTACCGAAGTCCGTCAGTATCTGATGCTTGACACCCACTCAGCCTAACTCTGCCCTCACTCACCTATTCAACTATACACCCTCAGCCCTCAAACCATATGCACCTCATGTATCTGTCTTGGCATCATATGCACCTGTCAATTCACTCCACTCATTTAAGTCAATTTCCATATGTTCACAAATCCATTTTCACATCATTTACATTTATTACTTTCTTCATTATGTTCTGCTCCACTTTCCTTATTCGCAATTCAGTTCTATCTCTGATATCCGATCTGCTACTACATTCCTTATAGGGTAACTCCATTGGGAATTGGGGTGACATGTCACCCCTCAATGTCACAGAGGAGATCAAGATTGGGACATAGTATTTCTGTTCTTGCTTTTTACAATCCTCAGACTTTCTTATCTATTATAGGAATCTAGTCAACTCCTCATAGATTTGAAAGTAGTATAAAGATCTTGTACATTCAGTAGTTCAGTCTTCAATGAGATAATAGACTAAGATTTCGACTAAGCTTTCCGTCTGTTCATCTTAGACTCAATTTACATCCTCACTCTTTATGAAATTAGGGTCTAGTTGTCAGGACTCAGTACTACCGAGGGTACTGTCGGAACCGGCCAAGTCCTGCAGGCCAGTCAGGGTGGCTTGGCTTCAACGTACTCGTGCATTGCGCCCTGCCTCCTGTGCGTGCCACTAACTTGTAACGAGAACAGATACTCAGGCAAATGCCGAGGATGTCGGCCTGAGTAAGGACTTCTGAACAGAAGGAGGAGAGTAGGGAGGCGTAAGCCTAGTTGATACTCAGACTGGGGAGCTATGTACACGTATCAACTACTTATATAGGCTGAGAGGTGGAATGTAGAATAAGGGTGGCATAAGACATGGAAAAAGAATAAGGTATGAAGACCATGTGGAGGCATAGTCCACAACAATTAGAATAGAATAATGAGAGGGTAAGACAATGAAATATAAGCGGTGAGGTTGTGGGAAGGAAATAGAACAATAAGAAATGGCCGAGAATAAAACAATAGGGCCGTGAGTGAGTGGCAGGGAATGGTAAATGTCCCATGGGTAAACGAGTGAGAGGGAAAGGAAGGGAGTGTAGGGATGAAAAAGAATAGGGGTTGGGGAAGAGGATAATGAACCGGGTGATAAACCGGGTGTACCGAACCAAAACCATATGCCGTGGAATGATGTGAATGTGGGTCGGTTGGTTGGTACTGCTGAGTAAGCAAAAGCACGATGTATGGTCGTGACACTAGTGTGATCTGGTAGGTGTAACATTAAAGTTGAAGCCTTACCCTACCCTGAACCTTGCCATTGCTTCAACCTTGGGAGATATTACATTTATTACAACTACGTCATCTTTTCATATTGTAACAGTATTATCTGACTCCTACACCTGATCGTACTTTGCATATCATCTTTGCATATCATGACCATCATGAATACTTGTCAAGTACACATACCAAGATTCCGGTAATTTGGCAGTACTGACCAAACAGTCATCCTATGTCCACATACAAGTATCCACGCTGGATGCAAATCACTTGGTATTCCAGTCTCAGCTTGGCACATCTGCCATCCACATTCCTCATGCCCATCCCTCATTTGCTTTACCTCATTCACCATCCATTAATCCCACCACATCTGCTCCTTAACCCTCGACCCCTCTTATGTTGGGACATCTTACCATTGTTTTATCCTCAGCCATGACCCATTGTTTTATAGTCGGGCACTCCCTATTGTCCTATCCTTGGCCACATCCCTATTATTCTATTTCCATTGTCCCATCCCCATTTACATTCCTTCATTCTAATTTTACTTGTTGTGGCCAATATCCCCACCTGCTCTGCATACCTTATTGTTTCACATTCCTTATTACACATGTCGCTTCTTAACCTATATAAGTAGGACATGCATGTATATACTTCCTCATTCTGGGTATTTAATAGGCTTAGGCCCCTTACCTCCTCTCTCCTCTGTAAAGTCCTCTACTCAGGCCGGCACTTTTGACACCCCCCGAGTACCTTTTCTGTCTCAAATTAGTGGCACACATGGCAAGTAGGGTGCAATACATGAGTACTTTGAAGCCAAAGCCACTACTTCTGGCCTGCAGGACTTGGCCATTACCCATCTGCATCTTTAGCAATACCGAAGTTTGACAATACTTGTTCAACCACTTGTAATCTACCCTTCATCATAGAAGTCCCAAACCAGTTACAGGAGATTTCAGAACTTCAACAACTGTCAGAACAACCTTTGATTCACAAAGCTAGCCCATCAGGAGGAAATGCTCCTCCTGAACCCAAGGACAATGACAATGAAGAACCCATTGATGATAACAATATTGGCCAAGCAAATCCCACTCTTAATTTGAACGCTAGTGCTGACAAGATTGTTAAAGCACTTGTTAAGCAATTAGTCTAACCACTCCCTAAACCCAATCCCAATCCTGGCCATCATGTCAAGATTTGTGAGCCTGAGGTTTACGATGGAACTGACCAAGCTAAGCTTCGTACATTCTTCTTGCAATGTGCACTGAACTTTCAAGACCATCCATCTGCCTTCTTAATGGATGCATCAAGAGTCCAGTATGCCATCTTGTACCTCACAGGCCCTGCACTTCAGTACTTTGGGCCCGCCATTCTAGGTGAAATCCAGCCTAAGCCTAGCTGGCTTAGGGTCTGGAGAGATTTTCGACAAGAACTCGAGACAAACTTCAGTCCATTCAACAATGCTGCACAAGCAGAAATTGAACTCAGCAAGATAGTCATGAAAGATCATCATCAAGCAGCACGCTACTTCATCAACTTCGCCTAAGCATCCACTCGCACTCAGTGGAACGATGCCACCCTTGCATCTGTGACATACAAAGGGTTGGCCAAGCATATTAAGGACAGCCTCCTTCATTTCCCTCAATTCAAATCCCTTGCCAAACTCAGACAGTTCTCACTTGAAATCAACAACAGGTACTGGGAATGTAAGGAGTATGCCAACTTTGGAAATCCTTTGAAGGTGAACACATCCACTTCCAATTGCTCCAACTCTAACAACAACAACAATCAGTCTTCCTCCAATTCCAACAACTCAAACAACAAGAGAACTAAGAAGGGGGGAAGAAGAATGGCAACAATAAGTCTTCTAACAATAACAACAATGCTAACGACATATTTTCCAAGCTCAGAAAAGACGGAAAGCTGTTGCCCAAAGAACATCATGGGAAGAAATAGTATTATGATGCAAGTGTGCATATATACCATGTCCTATAAGATATCATCCCTGACTACCACAAAACCATCAAGTAATAAAATGAACCAGCAACTTCTAAGTGGAAGTAAAATTTGATGAGCTCAGCTGAACAGTCAGGCATATAATGTCAAATTCAAACTCCTACCAAGGGCAGACATCAGAGATGATAAGGAATAGAACCCATACCCCTACTCTAATATCACCAGGTTCTGGTTACCAGAGATAAGGAGAAGAGATGTTTGGGCTAAATATCAAAGCCTTAATACAAAACAGACACATAGCTAAAGAATGTCTGAAATCCACCTCCTCAGCTGCCAAGGGATAAAGCTCAATAGGGAAGGACAACTCTGACAAAATAACCTCTGAAGTAGATACTGCCTCAGAGTCAAAAATCAATAAGCAGTCATCCAACTCCAGCACCACCTGAGGGCTGCATTTAACCCAATGGTTCCCTCCTTGCCATTCCTTAATATATCAAGAATGTATAACAGAATGTCCTAGTGAGATAAATTAGCCAGTTTTCCCATAATAGCTATGGAAGATGTGGTGGATGCACAGGTATACTATTGTATCTAGGCCATGGCATGGGTCACCCACAGGTCAAATGTGGGTGACCCACACCTAACCTAGAGGGAACCTGTCAAGCCCACAAATCCTAGTCCCGGTTCACTCGGCAGTACCGACCGACCGACCCTTATCCATGCCATCCTTCACTAATACATGGTCTCGGCTCGGTACATTCAGTTCATCATTTTGGTTCATTATCCCTATCCAACCCTCCTATTCTTTATTATTCCTTTATTCCCTGTCTTTCCCCTTGTCCATTTACCTTTGGGACATTCACTCTTTGTTGTCATTCGGCAGTGGCCCTATTGTTTTATGTTCTGCCACTCTCATTGTTCTATTCTCACTCACTCTTTTGTCCTCAGCCATACTTTATTGTTCTATTGTTGTCTACATTCCTTGTTCTATTCCTGATCATTGTGGACAATACCTCCACATGATTCTTCATACCTTATTGTTCTCCATTCCTTGTGCCACTCTGTTCCACATCTCACTTATTAGCCTATATAAGTAGCCAATGTATGTAGATGGTTCTTCGTTCTGGAAATCAACTAGGTTTACGCCTTCTTGTCCTCCCTTCTTCTGTCCCAAGTCCTTTATCTGGGCTGACACTCTCGGCACTCTCCCAGGTATCCCTCTGTCCTAAATTGGTGGCATGCATGGGAAGTAGGGCGCAACGCATGAGCACGTTGAAGCCAAGCCACTATTTCCAGCCTGCAGGACTTGGCCACTCCTCAGCATTCCTGGAGCCTGACAGAACCCAAACCCATCAACCCATGGGTTTTTTTCCCATGGGTGGACAGGTGTCAAGTGCATGCTGCACCCACACACATGCAGCACATGTGTGTCATATTGTCAGGAGTCGGATACTGATGGACTTTGGTACTGCCGAGGGGTGTTGTCGAAAGGTTGGGCGGACTATGGCCAAGTCCTGCAGGCCAAGAGTAGTGGCATTGGCTTCAACGTACTCGTGCGTTGTGCCCTACTTGCCATGTGTGCCACTGTATTTGCAACAGACAGATACTCAGGGGGATGCTGAAGATGCCAGCCTGAGTCAAGGACTTACCAGGAGAGAAGAAGGTAGAAGGGCCTAAGCCTAGTCGATACCCAGAATGAAGAAGTATGTACATCCATGTCCTACTTATATAGGTTAAGAAGTGACATGTGGAATAAGGAATGTGGGACAACAAGGTATGCAGAGCATGTGGTCGTTGTCCACAACGAACAAAATTAGAACAAGGAATGCAAAGCAGGGATAGAACAATAAAAGACAAGATAATAGGATCGTGACTCGAAATGGGACAATAGGGAGTGGCCGAATATAAAACAATATGGTCGCATCCGAGGATAATACAAGGACAGGGAGTCCCGAGGTGAAACGAACCGAGGAGTGCGGATGGCAAATGTGCCGAGCCGGGACCGGCGCACCAAGTGTTATGCAGGCAATGCGGGCACTTGGTCGTGGATATAGAATAATTGCTCAGTCGGCACTGCCGGCGGATGGGTCTCAGTACGTGGACTTGACCCATATTCATGCACATATGGCATGTGCGGTGCATGTGTATATGGCATGTTCCTGTTGTAGTTTGGTGTGGCAGATTAGACTTCTGTGTGGTTTTCCTGGGGTAGAATATCAGGGTGTCAGCTGTATAAATAAAAGAAAATTCTTGGAGAATTTTTGGTTATTTAATCTGTATTTATTGTTTAGGAAAATATTGCTCTATGACAATTCTACTGGGAGCTGAATCTCGGGTTTGGCCTGCGCTTTAGGCACCATTCCAGAAAACTGGCCTGGGTGCCAAAGCACCAGTTTATGGAATTGTGGTCCTCCCACCAGGTAGAAATAATAGATAGCATTATATAAAAAGAGTATTTGGTATTGGGAACTTAACTCTCGTTCTAGGTATTGGTACGACAAGTAATTAGCATTTTCATCTGGAATAGGAAAGTGCGATGCCTGGCGCTTAACCTTCGGTTCAGCGCAGATAGGAATTTGAGATTATCTCGAGATTTGGTGAGAGTGGGGTTGTAGAAAGGTAGATTCTACTTCAGTGGTATTTTGCTAGATACGTCCAGGTACTTATAAGAAAAGAAAAGGCTATACATGAAAATTTATCGGACTGTAATTGGAGGCCATTCTGATATGGCCGGGTGCGTGATGGAATGTAGGTATGTGGGCAAAGGAAAGATTTGGGCCGTGCCCTGGAAAAGGATAGAAGAATGTGGAAAATAGTCATATTAAAATTGCTTGCCCATCAATGATCTCCCATCCATCAACCCTGAGGAACTATTTGGGCCTTGTATTAGGTATCAGGCCAAGTAGGTGGTATTCATCCAAAATCGCCCCTAAAATCACGAAGATATTTCTGTAGGTGACCTGTGAACCCTGTGACAAATTGTTCTTTGAGGAGAATAGAATTGGGGGAGATATTCGGGTTTTAGTGTTGAAATGAACAGGAAAATATATATAACTACTCAGAAATTTCCATTGGTTCTAACACCTGTTGTATGTGTGTGCATACAGTGCATGCATGTGGTATGCACACATGTGACACTGCAGGTTGGGCTAGGTTGCAGGTGCTCTCAGCTTGACCCACACCCAAACCCAAGGACACCTGGCCCAGTTACCCTTGTGGGTTGGCCTAACCCATGCTAATCCCTAGCTATATCATGTTCCATTCTCCCAGTTGAAAAGTAGTGATTGGCATGGGTAACTCTCAGGTATATTGTTTCTACCTGTACCTGTACCTGAGAATACCCTTTCCCTTAACAATGGGTAAAGGGCAATGGTAGGTACAGGTATGGGTTCAATAGGTATTGTTCTTACCCACCACCCATAATAGGTATAAATTTACCTGATACTCAAAATTAATATATTTCTTATTTTAAAAAATCAGAATTTATTTAAATATTACCTGTAATGGAATCCCACCCCACAGTGCAACACTTCCATTTGCCTTAAGCAATATCAGGATCAGGAGGGTGGATATTTTATTTGGCTGCTGATGTAATTGAGGGTTGGTGCTACCCTGGCTTATATTAGCTTGGTGTCAACTATGTATGTGTTAGAGTCCAAGTTCGCATCAGGTCCGAGCTGACATAAGTCGGTCTGAGTCATATGTTTGGACTCATAAGGACTTGGCTTCAACTTTAATGTTGCACCCTCCTCGATCGTCAGTCCTTTATTTCGGAGGTTCGGAGAAGATAAGTTTCAGAGTTCAAGAGTGAGTGGGAATACTAAGTCAATATTTGAACTAAGGTATAGTACAGAAGTCTGGAGGAATATATACATGCGATCCTTATTGTAACTAATTAGGAATAGTCAAGAGAACAATAAGATGAACAAATATGGAGTACAAGAGCAATATACATCTGGTGTTACAATAAGACTATTGTTCTATGAAAAAAGAAGATATCCGAGGTCCAAGGTCAACAATGCTAGTCGGACTCGAAGGTGGCAATGTAGGTTTGGACTTGGTTTGGAGTAGGGTTCTTTTGTAGCGCCCTATATCAGATGTCTGGGATGTCAGAGTTATATCTCAGATATAACAGTGCCCCCCTGTTAGGACTGAGCCTCGAGGTCCTGGCACTTAGTGATGGTGGAAGTTACCATAGGAAGATTATGTGATTAGGCGTTTGAAAAAGGTATAAAAGGAGGACCCTTTTTCATAGTAGTAGCCCAACTATGTTGTCACCCAACACCCCCATCCCTGACGATGAAGCCCCCCTGCTAGAGCAGATGTGGGCAACCTTGGAGAAGCTTGATAAGGTCCAAGCTGAAAAGAAGAGGAGGGCCGAGGAGGCCAAATGGAAGGCCAAGGAGGAACCCAAAGAGGCTGAACAAAAGGCTAAGGAGGAGGTGGAGCAGAAAGCCAAGGAGGCGGCTGTGGAGGCTGAGAGAAAGGCCAAGGAAGAGGCTGCAGAGGCCAAGAGAAAGGCCAAGGAAGAGGCTAATCGTCTGGTCTGAGAGGAGGCTGACAAGAAGGCCATGGAGAGGGAGGCCAAAAGACTCCGGAAGGAGAAAGAAGTCGAAAGGCTTCAACGGGAGGCTAAGAAGAAGGCCTCCAAGAAGAATCCTCGGAGGAAGATTGTAAAAAGCCCTTCGACCATTCTGGAGCTCTTCATGATAATGGAGGACTCATCTGAACAAGGGGATCCTTTGGGGGTCAGAACTTGGGGGCCAACTCCAAATGTGGAAGTGGGAGGTTCAGGCCTAAGTGGGCGGGAGAAAGAGTGTATTTGGACACTCCAGCAACAACAAGCACTCCAAGTACAACAGGCACAGAAATCCTTCAAAAACTCCCAACTGAGGAGGGCAAGGGCCGAAGGTGCCGAGGTGGGTCTTGGACCGTTCAAATCTAGTCAGAGGATACTGATTAGTCTGTGCCCAGACTTGTACCAGCAGCCATCTGAAGACCTCCTTAGGGGTTGGAATTCGGATCCCCATCAGATTTGCAAACACTGCATCCATCAGGGAGAGTCCTGCATATGGCCTTCTTTGGGGAAGGGGACCTCCTGTTTTGCTTGTGCCGAATGGAAGGTCAAGTGCAAGGAGGAGGATGGTGAGGAAGAGGGGGGGAATGGTAAGGGGAAGAGAGGGAGAGGGGCTTCGGAGGATGGTACAGGTCCGAAGTCGAAGAGGAAGAAGTTGGAGGTAGTAATTGAGGGGCTGTCTCAGAGTTTGGACCATTCTGGAACCACTCTGAGGGAAGTGGTGGAGGAGATTTGTGTGCTTAGGCAGGATGTTTGGGGTATCCAGGAGGAGAACAGGAGGATTGCCGATGCCTTAGTGGACATAAATGACCTCCAAATCATCGAGCAGGCTCGGTGGTTCAACTGGTCGCAGAAGACGGATGAGTGGTGGGGGAGTTCTCTGAGGGAAAACTGGAAGGGGCCGGAGAAGGGCAAGGGGACAGAGAAAGAGAAGGGGAAAGAGGATGAAGGGGGTCCGAGGGATAATGGGTCGGGCCTGGACGATGCGCCTGGGTCTCTGGAATAGAAGGTGTTTTTAGAATTATTTTTTTTTGAAAATCTTGAATTGAGTGAAAATGTCTAAGTCAGAAGAAAGTGAACTATCGGTCCAAGGTGAGGGACTCTAGAACATCACCCAGGGGACCGGTTTGTCTGGGTATGCTCGGTGGAAGTCAGAGACTACCTCAGAGGCGTGGCCAAGCTCATTAGCTGGCAGCCAGGATGTTTCGTCTTTGGTACCTTCATATCTGGTCCATTGGTCTAGGTACTGGAGGAGGCACCTGCGTCTTCTTCTGTCGATCTTTGAGTCAAGGATCTCGGAGATCTCGTATTTGGATTCCCCATCGATGATGACTGGGGGTTGGGGTGGGAGCATGCATTCAGAGAAGGTGTTTGGAGTTGAGGGTTCAAGCATAGAGATGTGGAAGACTGGGTGGATGGCTCTCATGCTTTGGGGGAGTCACAGGGTGAATGAGACGGTTCCTACTTGCATGATGATTTCAAAGGGACCTAGAAATTTCTCTGCTAGTTTTTTAGAAGGTCTCGTAGTTCAGATGTTCTTGGACTTATCAAAGACTTTGTCTCCAATATTGAAGTCAGGGGGAACCGCTTGGCGACGATATGCGGCGGCTGAGTATCGGGTCTAAGCTTTGGATATGGTCTTTTGGAGTTGTTGGTGCAGGTCATCCAAGTCGACTACAAAGTTGTGTGCTCGAGAGGAAGCAAGGTCGCATTCAGGGTGGAAGGTGATGTTTGGATGATAGCCCTTGTTGGAATAGAAGGGAGAGATTCCCGTCGCTGCATTAGGAGCATTGTTATATGCAAATTCAGCGATAGGTAACAGTTTGGACCAATTGTTTTGCTGGTAGTTGTAATACACTTGGAGATACTGTTCGAGAGTTTGATTCATGTGTTCAGTTTGTCCATCCCTCTCTGGGTGGTATCCTGATGTGAAGTGAAGCTTCATGTCTAGGGCCTTGCCGAGGGATTGGAAGAATGAGGAGACAAACTCGAACCCTTGGTCCGATGTGACGTGTGATGGTACCCCATGCTTTGAGAATACATGTAGGACAAAGAGTCTGGCAAGAGTTGGAGCGGTGATTGTGTCGACGGTGGAGATGAAGAGGGACTGCTTTGTTAGGCAGTCTACGATGATGAGGATAGTGTCGTAGCCGTCTGAGGTGGGCAGTTTCTCTATGAAGTCCATAGAGATGGAGTTCCAAGGTTGTTTGGGGATCGGTAATTGCTTGAGTAGCCCATAGGGGCAATGTCTCTGTGGCTTAGACCTCATACAAGTGGTGCAAGATTTAACATAGGACTTAACGGAATATCGGAGTTTGGGCCAGACATAGTCTCTTCAGATGAGTTCTAATGTCCGATTCTGGCCAAAGTGTCCTGAGATTGGATGGTTGTGTTTGTCTTGTAAGACTCGGAGTTGGAGGTTTCCATGATCGGGGATGTAGATTCTTTTATCGAGGAGGAGGAGTCCATCCTCGGAGATGGTCCATCGATCGGTGAGGTTGTCCATTTGGGACGAGGTTGTGGGGTCTTCTCAGAGTGAGGTTTGGATGTCTTTATGGAGTTGTTCTATGTCCATGGTCATTGCAGCTCGCATTACCAGAGTGTACAGGGAGGTGGCTTAGAGTGACGATACAAGTTGTTCCGTTATAAAGACTGGTTGGAGGTTGTGCAGATTGATCTTGGCGTAGTTGCTTCCTCCCTCTTTAGGGTAGATGTCCCATCATCTAGTTAGTACGTTGGGTTTAGCACCGAGGCAACCGGGTTGGAAGTGGATTACCATGTTGAACTGGGAGAGATATTCTGACCATCGGACCTGCCAATGGGTGAGTAACTTGGTTGTTGAAAAGTATTCTAAATTCTTGTGGTCAGTGACAACGTCGATCGGATCTGCTGAGCCTTCTAGGTAGTGTCTCCAGGTCTTGAAGGCTTCAAAGATGGCCAGTAGTTCTTTGTCGTGTATGTCATAGTTCAATTCCAGAGGGGTGAAGGTTTGGGAGTGGAAGGCTATTGGGTGGATGTCATTGTCAGTTGGTGATATGGTGGACAGAATTGCTGTGAGGGCATAGTCTGAGGTGTCTGACTCGACAATGAGTTGAGATCCAGGGATCCATTGTTGTAGGATCGGCTCCATAGTGAACACCTTCTTGAGCATCTCGAAGGATGTTCTGAAATTCTCAGTAAAATTCCACAGAGTATCTTTTCGTGTTAGACAAGTTAGTGGCACTTTGATGTCAGAGTAGTTGAAGATGAAGGATCGGTAGAAGTTTGCAGATCCAAGGAAAGACTGAATGTCTTTGATTTTTTGGGGCTCAGGCCATTCCTGGATGACTTTGACTTTGTCACTGGCCATGGTCAGGCCCTTTGGAGAGAGGAAGTATCCGAGGTACTCCACAGTGTCAGTGTGGAAGAAGCATTTATCTGCTCGGGCATATAGGTGGTTCGATCGGAGGCCTCAGAGGACTTCTTTGATGTGGTTTTCATGTTCTTCTAGACTGTCAGAGGATATCAAGATGTCGTCTAGGTATACTAGTACAGAGAGGTCTAGAAGGTCAGAGAAGATGTCGTTCATGAATCGCTGGAAGGCAGGCAGGGAGTTGGTGAGTCCGAAGGGCATCACACTCCATTCGAAAGATGCATAGCATGTGTGGAAGATGGTCTTCCATTCGTCACCTCCTTGGATGCATTGTCAAGTACACGTACCAAGAACCATCCACTTGGCAATGCTGACCAAGCAACCATTCTACATCTACAACCAAGTGCCCACACCACATGCATAACACTTGGTATACTGGCCTTGGCTCAGTACATCCACCATCCACACTCCTGGTCCTCACCCTTTGGTCTCCCTCACCTTGCGACTTCCTGCCCTTGTGTTATCCTTGGGTACAGCCCTTATTTTATAATCGGGCACTTCCTATTGTTCTACCCTCGGCCACTTTCATATTATTTTATCCTTTATTGTTCTATGCCCGTTTACATTCCTTCATTCTAATTTTACTCGTTGTGGACAATAATTGCATGCCCTGCATACCTTGTTGTTCTACATTCCTTATTCCACATGTCACTTCTTAACCTATATAAGTAGGACATGCATGTATATATTTCCTCATTCTGGGTATCGACTAGACTTAGGCCCTTCTACCTTCTTCCCCTCTGTAAAGTGCTCGACTTGGGCCGGCATTACCAGCATCCCCCCAAGTACCTGCCTATTGCAAAACCAGTGGCATGCACTGCAAGTAGGGCGCAACACACGAGTATGTTGAAGCCAACACCACTACTCTTGGCCTGTAGGACTTGGCCATAGTCTGCCCGACCCTTTGACAACACCCCTCGGCAGTACCGAAGTCCATCAGTACCCGAAGCTTGACATGTGTACCAGGTGGTATGTGTGTCGGAGATCTATCTTGGTGAAGATTCAGGCCTTTCAGGAACTATCCAGGAGATCAGAGATTCAGGGAAGTGGGTAGTGATCCTTCTTTGTTATCTTGTTTAGTCCATGAAAGTCGACGCATAAGCATAGTGATCCATCTTTCTTTTGGGCGAAGAGGACTAGAGCGCGCCCAGGAGAGCATGAGGGTCGTATAAACCCTGTGGATATGTTCTCATCTAAAAACTCTTGGAGGGACTTCAGTTCACTTTCTGAGAGAGAATAGATCGGACCGAATGGGGGTGATGTGCCTTCCTCCAGTTTGATCTTGAGGTCATATGGTTGGTGAGGGGCTAAGGTGTTGGCCCAAGTTTTGCTGAAAACATCTTTGAACTTGTGGTACTCGCTCGAAATGTTACTCAGGTCTATCGGACCTTCTTCAGAGTCTTGGCGGTTGGAGAGGAAGAGCTGGAAGGTTTGTGTACCTTCCATTCTTGATATTTGGGTGAAAGCTGCTATGTTTACTAAAGCAACCTTTGGCACCATAAGCTAGGGTTTCAGAGGAGATGGAGTTTTGGATGAACGCGGAGTCATAGCTGCTGGCTCGGATGGTACCTTGAGATTCGCTGTGGTCTGAGAGCCGAATGAGATACTGCCCAATACCCAATCAATTAATGGATTGTAGCGGGTGAGCCAGTTGTGTCCGAGGACTGCCGAGCAAGTAGAATCCAATGGAGTTACGTAGAATGCAATGGTGTGCTGTTCCCCTGTTGGGAAGTGAACGCAAAGGTTGATGGCTTTTCGAATTATGGAGTTCGAGGAGCTATTGAAGAGTCATAGCGGAATCGGAGTAATGTCGTAGGTTTGGAGTTGATGCTTTGTAGCGTAGTCGGAGTCCAGGAAGCAATGAGTTGATCCTGAGTCTATTAGAGTGTCAATATAGGTGGTTTCAAGGTGGAGACGGATGGTCAGGGAGTTTGGACTGGAAAGAGTGGATGCATTGAGTCTCATCTCCATTGGTACATCATTGGGTTCAGTGCAGCCCCTAACTGATGCTGGAGTCGAAGGGCTGCTTAGAAATTTTTCGACTCCAAGGTATCTTCTACTTCGGAGATTGTTGCCTTGGTCATGCTTTCTATGATAGTGGTTGCACATCCTTTGGTGACAGTGGAGGTTGACTTGGGGCATTCCTTTGCTACATGACCGGTTCTTCCACAGAACAGGCAGAGGTTGTGCTCGAAACGGTGTTGTTGTTCTTGAGGCATGAGTTTGCTGTCTTTGCTGAGTTTTATGATCATGTCCGAGGTTGTCTTATTTGGGGTCTGGCTGGGGTTTGGAGATCTGGTACTTGTACTTGCAATCAGAGCAGTTGGTGCCCTGTTTCTGTCATTCAGATGTTCAGGGGCTTTGGATGTGGAGGCTTCCCGAGACATTTCGGAGCGTCTTTCCCAGTAATGGGAGTTGATCAACTGAGACAGTCATCGTAGTTGCAGTAGGGAGTCAGGTTTTCCTATGTGGGCGATTTCGTCTTTGATCCTGTTGGATAGGCCATTGTAGTATTGGCGGCAGAGTGCTGAGTCTCCCCACTGAACGCAAATGGCGAGCCTGTTGAATTCCACCATGTACTTTGTGATGTGTTGGTTGTCGCAGGGTTCTAGAAGGGGGTTTGATGGGTGTTTGGATGGTGGATTTGGGGCTGGTGAAGGGCTTGGTGGTGTATGGACATAGGGTTCTGCAGCAGGTAAGTTTGGGGTCAAGGATGTGTGGCATACCAAAGCTACTGTATGTAAGGGCAACCCTCTTACAGCCCCAAGGTATATCTCAGGGGCGAGCTAAGCAGGGGGAATCCAAAGATTATTTAATTATCTACTACCTAAATACATACCTAAGCAGGAGGAATCCAAAGAGGAAAGTCTAAGGATCCCGCTGCTGGTGAGCCCCTTTTATACCCTTTATATGGGTGGTCTGTGCACTAGCTTACAAATCAATACATCCGAGTTTGTAGAGCCAATCTCCTGGTACTAAGTCCAAGGCTCGGGTATTTGCTCCGAGTTCTAGTCATCATGTATTAAGACCTTTTCTGTCTCCACTCGGTGGTTTCTGGGCCTCTTAGCCTTGGAGTTGGTCGGAGTTTGAAGTAGGACCTTGGAGTTGGATCAGAGTTCAAAGAGGGTCATCCCCTGACACTGTAAGTGTTTGAATCGCTCTGATTTGTTTGCTACATCTCATAGATGATCAGGAGTGTGAGTTCAAATATACTGTTAGAGTCCGAGTTTGTGTCAGGTCCGAGCTGATGTAAGTCGGTCCGAGTCGTGTGTTTGGAGTCATAAGGACTTGGCTTCAACTTTAATGTTGCACCCTCCTCGATTGTCAGTCCTTTATTTCGGAGGTTCGGAGAAGATAAGTTTCAGAGTTCAAGAGTCAGTGGGAATACTAAGTCAATATTTGAACTAAGGTATAGTACAGAAGTCTGGAGGTATTTATACATGTGATCCTTATTGTAACTAATTAGGAATAGTCAAGAGAAGAATAAGATGAATGAAAACGGAGTACAAGAGAAATATACATCTGGTGTTACAATAAGACTATTGTTTGATGAAAAAGGAAGATGTCCAAGGTCCGAGGTCAACAATGCTAGTCAGACTCGGAGGTGGCAATGTAGGTTCAGACTTGGTTCAGAGTAGGGTTCTTTTGTAGCGCTCCATAACGGATGTCTGGGATGTTGGAGTTATATCATGGATATAACAGTATGTGTGCATGCACATGCATATGACATGCAACCCAAGGTGGCATATGAGAACTTCAAAACAGGTGGTCATAGATCATTGCCCTGATAGGTAGAACTAATTGAATCATGTTTGAGGCCTCTTTTATCACTCCTTGGCTTGCTATTAGTCTTTGAAAATGAGAACCACAAACACAAAATCAAATCCAATTTGACAAAGCATGCAAGGAATAGAAATATACAGGTGATACAATCAACAAACAAAAAGAAAAGAGAGGCACACAAAGGAAAACAAGAGCAGCACAAAAAGTGGCATCTAGGGAAAACAAAACAGACAGTCTATGAGAAACAGAATAAGAAAATGGAATTAGTGCCAGGAAAGCAAAATACACCAAAACAGGGATAAACAAGAAGCTGGAGTGACCCTTCTACAGAAAATGACACATAAACATCTTATTCAATCCACAAGACATAAAAAAGGGACATTCACCTATCACCATCAAGATTCCTTCAATTTCCATTGAAGAATGATTTCCTCACCTTCCTCAACAATAAAGCACCCCTTTGAGACCTTGTGCACATGTGACATATGCATGTCATAGCTGAATGCATACAAAAGGTGCCATATGTGTGCACGTGCGGCATATGCATGCCATACGTGAATACATATGACAGGTGTCATGTATGACATGCACACAGTGCACATGCACATATATGACATATGGAATTGCACAATGTTACTGCTAAGATTGCTTGCTGCCACAGGTGTATGTGAGCCAGTTGACTGAATCGTGGATGAAAAAGACCACCACTGACTGACACAATCTTGTGACAGCTTATACATGGACGTGTACAGGTAGATTTAGTGTATAAACAAGCCATATATTAAATTAAATAATTAGTCAATTTCCAAAAACATTTTCCCCCATTTTTGTTAAGACTAAGAGCCAAGTGAGATGCAAGACCACTGCAATAAGAATTGCAGGGAAGTAAGATAATAGATTGCTTGACTTAGAATTGAAATGGTAAATGATAACTGTTAGAACTTGTTGTTTTTCTCATTGTACTACTAGTTTTTATATACAATAATTGCAATAACATGTGAAAGAAGTGTGTAATGACATGTGAATCAATATGTGAGGGTATGACCTACTATATGATGCAATGTCTTGGGATAATGTGATCATGGGATGGGGTTATATGTTATGGAAGGTGAATGGAAAATTGGATAAGAGAAAGGAAATATGTTGTGTGCATGGATGTTTCAATTCTGGAATGGTAGCGAGGGCTTGACTCGGTTCTCGGTTGTCTCGGCATGTGTCATGATTTGGAATGTGGGTAATTAAGTGTGATGTGGATCATAATCTCATGATTGGAATGTCTCGTGTATTTGACTCGACTCGGAACTGGTTTGTGTTGATCTTGTGACTTGTGTATTTGGGTACTCGTTGGCTTGTGACTCGGTTTGACTCGCGTATGTTGATTTGTTGAATTGCGTACGTGTGTGCTCGTTGACTTGTGCAGTTATGGACTCGTTGACTCACGTGTGTGTAAAAGAGTTGAATAGAGGTGTGGTGAATAGAAATATGGGGGAATGATGGTGTGATATTTGTCGGCTTCTAACAATTTTCCCTTGTCCTCCCCTAAAGTCATGTAATACATAGTTCACTTGTTTCAAGAATCACCCCATTATCATCCCCACCATCTTCAAGTCATGTGCATGGTTCACACAGAACCTCACCTATTCTGTCTTCAACTCTGCAATATCCCTGAAACTGTCTCATACACGATTCACATGCAATATCATTGATATGATATCATGCATGATGCTTTCTCTGATGCTTTTTCTAACAAGGTCAATCTCTCAACTTGTCTTCAGGGCTGGTTTCCTATGAGGGTAAAATAGCATTGAAAATGAGACAATTATTTTCAGCCTGTAATAATTGTAAGGGAGTTGTTCTGCTCTTTTGTATTATCTACGAACCCATCAAGACCTGCGATTTTCCCTGCTGTAGGGAAAAGGGTCTGACCATCTAACATTATAATGCTGGTGAGGAAAACACAACACAAGAGAAAGTATAGTAATATTGACCAATAACTAGGATATACTAACAGTTATTCAGGGTCGGTGTCATTGTTAAAGTAGAACTTTAGCAACCTCATGTTACCGAAAGTTCACAAAGATCAACCATTATTAGATAACCACATAAAAATCAAACTGAATTAAATGGTGTTTTTTTTTTTTTTTTTTTTTTGCTTTGAAGTTAAGTTCTTGTTTATTTTTTCACTTACATATATAATTTCTCCCAGATCTAACACTTGAACGCTGGCTGGGTTTTTCCATCCGAAATGTTCGTTATAATGGAAACCTCAGATTCGGAACGTAACCTCATTTGAATCAAGATAAATCCGCATACCAAATGTGAAAATCTATTTACGTCCCTTTCAAAGAATGGCGTTGGCTTGTAATGGGTTCGAGGCCGCTGGTAGACGTTTCAATAATTTGACAGACGATGTGACATTAATCATATTTTCAAATTCTTGGAAGCAGCCACTACCTCAACTCAAGTCAACCATTTGTTTGTCCCTCGACCCTTGCTTCGTGCCACCAAAATTTCAACAGACGTCCAGTTAAGTTGGTATGGTGACGGATGAAACTTGTCATTGAGGTCACCATGTTCTGGAGGAAGGGAAGAATCAGAATCAGTGTAGACAGCATATATTTGAAAGCACTCTGATCACCTGTAGATCATCTTGGGAACATCACACCGGGACTTAGGACAAGCAAACCGCTGTCATTAGAAATCTGGGTGAAACCTCTTAGATATCTTGATGGTCTTAGTCTCCAGTATGATCCACTGGTTAGTGTGTCCCCGATAGCCAAGAGATGTATTAAACTTGACAACCAGGGTCGACAAAAAAAAATTTACAAAGCCCGAACACACCATGGATGAGACACAAATCCAGTACAATGACGCAGAGATCCCCGGACACAATTTGAACGATGATGATACAAAGATAAGACACAAGAGAAAGATAAAACAGATTACCAAGAGATATAATCTACAGGAACAGTGGGATTGGCGCACACACATTCGGCTATGGTTCCAGCGATCCTGCGGTCGAGTTTAGCAAACAGTTTGAACATAAAGGATACCAGCTTACCGGAGATGTTGTCTGAAGTTGTTCAAGAACTTGTATGTTGCTCGGCCAGTTCCAGCCTGTTAGGGCTGGATGGCGGAGCGGAATCAAGTATGGCCAAGGTTCCCAAAGTCGTCTACAATCCATTCAGGGGAGAAAGCTAAAGTCCTGAGTAGTGTTTGTTTCAAGTGAAGTATTGGACCGAATAAGGTACATCTGAAGCACCCAAGTCATGTTCGATACTACTCATTTGAACTGGTCTGGCCATTAAGCAATACCATTAGATCTTGGCATGGGATTCATTGAAAAAATGCCCATACTTATTGATATCATGCGGTACTCCAAAGTGTGTTGGCCAATGCGTGCCAGGGGCGCTCCAATGCAGGCAGTGGCTGCACCTCATTGCTGTCTTCTGTGATGTCCATCATCTC